>ML739149.1:0-65770 GCA_009193565.1 Aspergillus coremiiformis | reverse complement strand
TTTGTTTCCTTTTTTTTTTTGGCTCTTGTGATTTCCTGATGGTGAATAAAAGGGATTGTAGATAAGGTCGACTTTATTTTGGCCAAATAGAACCATGAAGACAAAAAGTGACAGTACGTATGATTGAAGACAAAGTGACAGTACGTATGATTGAAGGCAGTCTTGGCGTTTAACTTAAGAAACGATGACGCTGCACGGCCGCTTCTCCAACTCCGCAACTTCTCAACCTTCCCGGTTGTCGATCTCTCTCTCTCTACCCTCTCATATCTTACCGTTTCGTATCCCTACTTTATCGGTTCTTATCCAGTGTCTGCGACCTTCTTGATCGGCATACTATAATTACATGTGTTAAACTTGCCCGCCTTCCAAACGGCAACTCGATGGATCAACACGACGACTTTGATAGTGTCTCATGGAGACATGAACCAGAAAGCGATATCTCTCGTCCTACCACGTCCGGTACCGATGCCGAAGATTCACCCACAATTAGTCATGATGCCAATGGCAAGCGGAGAATGAGCTCAGTTCACGAAAACCCGCAAGCCGGGCCACTGGCGGACGCGGTCGATCTAGCAGGTATTGGAGATGGGGTGTTAGAATGCCTGGTGGATGCACCTCTCAAGGAAAACGATGGCACTAAGGATGCATACATTTCGTATCTAGTTACAACACAGGTGAGTTTCTCCTACTGTCTGGGAAGAGCGGGCCCTGTCATATAATCCGGCTGGAGACCCATTCTCGGTTGCCTAACAAGCAGTCTGCAATACTGACTGAAGGAATCTCGCAGACCGATTTTAAATCCTTTCAAAGATCGGATTTTGCCGTGCGCAGACGATTTACGGATTTTTTCTTTCTATACAAGACACTTTATCGGGAGTATCCTGCTTGCGCGGTCCCACCGCTGCCAGACAAGCATAAAATGGAATACGTACGGGGGGACCGGTTTGGGCCTGAATTTACTACACGACGTGCTTGGTCACTACATCGGTTTCTGAAGCGCTTGACATTCCATCCGGTGCTCCGCCGAGCTCCTTTACTGGCTATCTTCCTAGAATCTCCCGACTGGAATGCGCACATGCGGCTTCACAGCTCCCGCGCCTCGACCAACACTTCGGATGGCAGCGGCGTTCCAGGGATCTTTGATAACTTCACCGACACCTTTGTCAATGCGTTCACAAAGGTTCACAAGCCGGATCGCCGGTTCATTGAAGTGCGGGAGAAAGCGGACAAGTTGGACGAGGATCTCAATCATGTAGAGAAGATCGTCGCCCGGGTTGCTCGGCGCGAGTCTGACTTGGAGACCGACTATAATGAGCTCGCGACACAGTACCGAAAGTTAGTGCCTCTGGAGCCAAATGTGGAGGTTCCCTTGCAGGTATTTGCAGCGTCGGTGGAAGAGACGGCGCGAGGGATTAAGGTCCTCAAAGATCACACTGATCAGAACTACCTGGGCTCACTCCGAGATATGGAGGCTTACATCATATCTCTCAAATCGCTCCTGAAAACCCGTGAGCAGAAGCAGCTCGACTTTGAAGCCTTGGTGGATTACCGCAACAAAGCAGTGAGTGAACGCGACTCACTTGCCACTAACCCATCATCTTACTATGCTTCAAATCCTCTAACCTCATCACCTGCGTCGTTCATCCGCTCCAAGATGGAAGACATGCGTGGCGTCGATCACGAGCAGTCGCGCCGAGAGCGGGTCCGAAAGCTAGAGCTTCGCATCGACGAGCTGACTCGAGAGGTAGAATCTGCTAAAACCACCTCCGAGATGTTCGATGAGGAGGTCGTCCGCGAAGTAGCGGATTTTGAACGAATCAAGGCGGTTGAATTCCGGGATACTCTCGGGGCGCTGGCCGAGAAGCACATTGAATTCTACCAAGGGGTACTGAATACGTGGGAGAGGTTTGTCGCAGAGATGGAAGGTGATTTAGATGAGAATTATGAGGGCGCCCCGCAGGAAAGTGTTGCAGCAAGGTAACTGTGTGTGGACGAAGCTCTTGATGTGAAATGAACCAGTGATTAATGTTGTTTTTGTGGTTTTTTTTTACTTCCTCACCCTCTCTCTTGTCAGCCTCTGTTTATTCTCTGGACCTTATACTCCTGTGATGGTGATTCTGTCACTGGTTCCGTGACAGTGTACGTTAATCGTAGCTTCCAACCCGCCATTATAGCATTTTCTTTCTTGCATATACCAAACTTTCAACCGGACAACCACCCAAACAAAAAGCCCGCAGTAACCCATATCAATCACCTAAATCGCTCCTTAACACCCTCATGCTCCGCACACTCAAAATCCACCGGTCCAGGCTCCCCCTGCGGGTCCAAAATCGCCGGATCCAAAGCCCGCGTAGTCCTCTGCCGAAAACGTTCCTATTCAAGAAACAACACAATTTCAATCCATGAGGGGACACGTCAAATCAGAGACGGTAAGAAACCCGTCCTTAGAAGGAAACAGAAGCCATTAACCTACCTCTAGATATAGCTGATTCGGCGTCTTCTCGGCGTTCCGCCCCGTCGTTAACTGGAGGTAAACCTCGTGGTCATAGCCCACGGCCATCTTGCGATTGTTGGCGAAATTGGCGCTGAGGTCCAGGGTTTCTGGGGGGGTGTTCTTGGCCTTGGTCTTGCTCTTGCTCTTTTTGACCGGTGATGAGGAAGTAGATGTGGGTGTAGAGAGTGTCATTTTCTCTCTGGTTGCTTGGGGGAGTTATTGAATCTTGCGTCGGTGGTTGTTCAGTAAGGGATTATTAACAGGGTTGTTGGTAGGAAGAAAGTACGATCATTGAGGCTGTGTATCTTTATAGACTCTGAAAATAGGCATCGAATCACCTGAGACGGACACTGAGAGAGAGAGCCTGAGCAAGAGAGAATGAGGTGACGTGGCAAGGATGTTTTTGGGATGGTTGGATTGCTTGCAGCTTCGGATGAATTCAGGACGGGGAGTTTTTTTTTTTCAATTTTGAAGAATCTACTCTCATTATTAGTGAATTGTTCACCAGGATGTTGTTTTCTTCAGGCCCAGTCATTTTTATTCCACTTGATATAAATCATTCCATCTGAAATCTGAATACTGAGTAGTGTGGTTTTCGTGCGTGATAAAAAAAATTATATCTATATATAGCATCCACTTCGTATCAAGCCCTGTTTTCAGCAATATTTCACGTCCCCACGTTTCACCGTCATGGCGATGACGGATTATTTTTAACTGACTCCGGACTTACCAAGAGGACTTTGGTAGCACGAGAAAGTATGAGAATCCTCAAACAGTGCCTGTAAGACACCATCCCACGACGCAGTGTTGATCAGCACCTCCAGAATATCCTTGAGGTTTCGGGCAACAACACGGTCCGCTCACTCCAATTGACGGCCATGGTGGCTTGCCAGTGGAAACTCAATGCGAGAAAACAAATATGCGAGGCAAAAATGTAATCTCATCAGCCGGACAAGGCAGTTGAGTTCATGCATGGAAGTTTCGCGAAGGACAGTCCATAAGAATGAGTACAAAGTACGGAGTATACGGACTTTAGATATCTAAAGGTTATTTGTGGCTGTTTGCGCTGTCTGCGCGGTTTGCGCGGTTTGCGCGGTTTGCATCCCATCACCCCATATTCGCCGAATTGCTTGCGTTTTGAGACTCAACTTCATAACCACAACACATGCCCATAATGCGGCCAATTACTCGATCGGCCTTTCGACCCTATATTTGTCCGTCCTGTCGGTCGGGCCGTTTTGCTGCCCGGAGAAGGTTTGGATCCAAATCCGACCAAGTCCCGGACGTCTACGATGTGGTGTGTGTCGGAGGTGGTCCAGCAGGTCTAGGGTTGCTAGCAGCTTTGCGTATGGCTTTCTCTTCTCAAATCCTGCTAACCCGCTCAATTCCATGCGCGCAAAACTAATATCCTTCTCCAGGCGCTTCTCCCCTTACCTCAAGACTTAGGATAGCCCTCGTGGAGACCCAGGACCTCCAAAAAGCTCGCTCCTGGAACCTCGATTCACAGCACTTCTCAAACCGAGTCAGCAGCCTAACGCCCTCGTCCGTGTCATTCCTGCAGGAGATTGGTGCGTGGGCTCACCTCGACACGGAACGAACTCAACAATACCAGGAGATGAAAGTGTGGGATGGGGAAACGGATTCGCGCATTACT
Organism: Aspergillus coremiiformis; assembly: GCA_009193565.1. Lineage (NCBI taxonomy): Eukaryota > Fungi > Ascomycota > Eurotiomycetes > Eurotiales > Aspergillaceae > Aspergillus > Aspergillus coremiiformis. Next base: position 61,622 of record ML739149.1, on the reverse strand, counting down.
TTCGACTGGTCCACGGAAACCTCTCCGTTCGAGGATCTCCGCACAGTTGCGACAATGACAGAAAACACCAATCTCGTTCGCGGGCTGCTATCGCGTATTGCGGCATCTGGAGATGAGAATCTCTCAATCTTCTCGAATACGACTGTCTCGTCTATCGAAAACGGTACTGACCATTCGGACGGACCGGATCTATCAGCTTGGCCAGTTCTCTCTCTCGCTCCCACCGGCTCGGCCCAGTCGCAACCTTCCACTCGGATCGCTGCAAGACTCCTAGTCGGCGCAGACGGTATCAACAGCCCTGTCCGCCGGTTCGCCGATATCCAAACCCAGGGCTGGGATTACAATCGGCACGGCGTTGTCGCGACTCTTTCTCTGGCGGAGCCGGCCTCGTCCCCATTCCCCATTGGCACGAGGACCGCTTACCAGCGCTTCCTGCCTTCCCTCGGAGGCCCAATCGCTTTATTACCACTCCCGAATAACTACGCAACCTTGGTATGGTCCACCACGGTAGAGAACGCGGCTTATCTCAAGTCTCTTTCCCCGAAAGCATTCATCGCAATGGTCAACGCCGCCTTCCGTCTCTCCATGACCGACCTCAAATATATGATGCGCATGGAACGCCCAGTCCCATCTGCATCGGACTACGAAGATTCCCACGACAGTGAACTGACCTGGCGCCTGCAACATACCCCCCAAGCCCCCCACACCCCACCCATGGCCAACGGCGTGCAGGAAGGCAGCGTAGCCTCCTTCCCTCTGCGCTTCCGTCATGCATCAACCTACATCTCCCCGCGCGTGGCTCTGGTCGGCGATGCCGCCCATGTGGTTCATCCGCTCGGCGGACAAGGTCTCAACCTGGGAATAGGCGATGTCGCATCTCTCTCCAAGACGATCGAATATGCAGTCACTCATGGAATGGATATCGGTGATATTCTCACTCTGGAACGGTATACCGCTGAACGATGGGCCGTTAATGCCAAGATCGGAGGCGTTTGTGACATGTTGCATAAGCTTTACAACGTTCCGGGTCGGGGGCCAATTGCATGGGGTCGGGGTCTGGGCTTGGAGATCATTGACCGGCTGCCGTTCGTCAAGGGTTTCTTGATGAAGAATGCGGAGGGTTGAAAATGCCATGAATACTCTAACCGCTTAGCTGTTCTCCTCCCTACTCCCTCCAGCCATTCGTCCCCTCTTTGATCCGTGTATTATCATCTTATGCATCAAATTTATTTCGTCTTAGACAAGATCCGTTGTATGAGGTCAATCTGCGATATGTATAGTATCATGAATTAAAACGAAAAGAAAAAGAAAAAGGCTCTGGAGAAACTTTTTAAATGAGCATTTACTTTCTTACCTCTTCCAAATCAAGAGTGAACGTGAAATCTAAATCGGGTATTGACATTTCTTTTTTCATCTTCTCTGGTTGTGTAGGTCTAGTTTGCCGGGGCGTCGACTTTGAGGCCCTGAAGCTGTTGTGTTACAGTGGATGATTGATCTTGCTTCTTGGCCACGCGAGCTTTTACCTCGGCAGGGAGAGTAACGAGGTCCACCAGCACACCTTCCTTCTCGGGGTGACCTTCCTCCAGACCCATTTCCTTGATGCGGACTTTGCCGGCGGCGAGTTCGTCCTCACCCAGAATGACGGCGAAGGGAATACCGCCTTGTTCGGCAGCCTTGAACTGTTGTGGGAGCTTGGGCTTAAGTTTGTAGGAGAATTCGGCCTGTTCCAAGGGTTAGTGTATCTATCCATTGTTTGGGGGACTTAACCCAGGTAATTGAGAGCTAGGCTCACCTTAATACCGGCGTTCCACAAAGTCTGGCAAACATTCATACGCTCTTTCAGCATGCCGTTGAAGCCCTTGCCGCCGAAAGCCATAACAAAGACGTCCACTTCGCTGCTGCGCAGAGCCTCGGCGCTCTTTTCACGCTCAAGACGGGCCTTGGTGATAGAAAAGATGCGGTCGACACCGAATGAGACACCGACACAGGGGATCTGAGCCTTGGGCAAGAACATGCCAACCAAGTTGTCGTAGCGGCCACCAGCGGCGACACTTCCCACTCCGAGAGTAGGGTCATTCGATCGGTCATCATCATCGGCATTGCCGCCCTTGGACTTGCTCTTCTTTCCTGATTTCTGCAGATTTTGTGCTTCGGGAGCGGAGGACGAAACTGCTGGCGCGGAGCCTTCAGTAACAACTTCGTAGATGACGCCGGTGTACTGTCAACCAATTAGTGGAAGTCGGACAAATGTAAATGGAGGGAAAACACTGACATAGTCTAATCCCCGAGCAAGACTCATGTCGAAAGAAATACGGTCGAGAACTCCGAAAGCATCCAAGTAGGCCAGAAGCAGATCCATATCCTCCAGACCAGCCTTAGCAGAGGCATTCGCCAGCAGGGATTCATCCTTCAAGAGAGTCTCGAGAAGGTCTCGTCCACCCTTCTTAATGACATAAGTCTCAATCTTGTCCGCCACGGCAGGGTCAAGACCTTTCTCTTCGACCATCTCTTTTCGCACATCGGCCCACGGCATCTTATCCAGCTTGTCGACCGCACTAGAGATGGGACGGATCTTGTCCGCCGGCACACCGCAGACCTCGAAGACACCATCCAAGATTTTGCGGTGGTTGATCTTGATGCTATAACGACCCTGCCATCCAAGCTCTTCGAACACTTCGGTGACAATCCTAAGGATCTCGGCATCGGGAACCATCGGGTCAAAGGTACCGGCAATATCAAAGTCACACTGATAGAACTCCCTCATGCGACCCTTGCTGACAGCTGGCTGATCCCGTCGATACACCTTGGCAATGTGATAACGCTTCATGCTGCGGACGTCGGGGTTCATGGCGAGCCAGCGGGCAAAGGGAACGGTCAAATCGTAGCGGAGGGAGCAGATCTCACCACCCTGATCCTGCAGGTCGTAGATAAGCTTAGAATCCTCGCCGTATTTTCCGGCGAGAATCTCGCGCAACTCGAAGACAGGCGTGTCCAGTGCCGTGCCGCCGTGGCGCTTGAAGACATCGGCGATGGTGGTGAAGATGCGATCGCGAAGGAGGGCATCGGATCCAGACCAGTCCTTGGTACCCTTAGGGGTCTTGAGGTTGAAGGTGCTCTTTTCCTTCGGCATCGTGTCTACCGAGCGCGACGAACTGAGGTTGTAGGAGGAGGAGGAGGAGGAGGAAGAGGAGGAAGAGGAAGAACAGTGGCGGTAGTGGGGGGTGGTGGGGTCGTGAGTACTAGTAGGAGTCGTACTAATAATATTCTTGAGGACTGTTGGGCGGACGGCCGCTGTCGCTGTCAAGACCCGACGACGGGAAGATACGACAACCGGGTTGGCAATTGCTCGTTGTGCTGAGCGCAGAAGGCCGGATGAGAGGATGGTCGTCATCCACAACAGGTTGAAAGCAGTTCTTGAATGAAATATTCGAGCAGTGAAACCCCCAAAACATGAGTCAATCCCTCTGATTGGACCCCTTATATGTCGCTGGATTAGGTATGTTTCTCCGTCTCCGAGAGAGCGCTGGATTAGGAAATTAGGGCTACTGGTCAGGGCAAGTCACATACGCAGATGCTTTCAATTTTTTTTTTTTTTTTCACTTTCTCCATGTTTCTCCTTCCTTACTTCGTATATCTGATAAATACAAGATGATGTCCATAGAATGGAAAATTAAATAGAGGGTCACGCCTCAAACCCCAGTAGAACCCCTTTCATTCATTATAAGCTCTGCAAACAAAGATTTTGTTAAACCACGACAACCTACGGAGTAACCAGGCATTGACCTGAGAAATCACAGAACCTGGAATGCATTAGCATGAAAATTTGGAAACGCCAGGAATGAAATTGGATTACCTCTGCAATCGATTGTCTCTCGATAATCGACTTCTGCTTCTCATTTCGAGACACCCGGTAGTAGTAATCGCTAAAGTCTCCACACTGCATATAACGCAGGAATTCTTCATCGTGGGTGATAACGATGAGCTGGAAGTTGCTCTGTGCCTGGCGAGTGTGGATGATATCATGGAGGGACTCAGCGAGCGAACGAATATTATCCCGGTCAAGATTCGTCGTCGGCTCGTCGAGCGCGATGAGACCACAGTTAACGCCAAAACACTCGGCGAGAGCCAAGCGAATGATGATACTGGCGAGCACCTTCTGCCCTGCGCTACAGCGTCCACGCATGTCCATATCCGCACCCTGCTTGACCATGCAGACTCGGTAGTTATATGACCGGTTGCCCTTGGCATTCTCGTTGTCGGAACGTATAAGAATAGTATCAACGTCAGTGCCTCTGTAGGTCTTCTGCCAAAGTTCTCCGATAATGGCATTGATCTCCTCCATCTTCAAGCCGTGAAATTTCATGATGGCTTTATCTAGGGCTCCTCCATAGCGAGCCAAGTCATCGACGGCAGCTTTAGTGGTTTCCACCTTGATGTGTGCTTCTTTATACTTGGACGCCGCATCTTTATAATCCGTGTTCCAGTCTGCTAAAAGCTGCATCAGTTGATCATCTTTGGATTTCATTTCGCCCATCTTGCTAGCTTGCTTTGCAGCCAGTGCATTATGTTCGCGGGTTCGGCGTTCTGACTCTTCTTTGAAGCGGCTCCGATCCACCTCTGCGTTCTGAACTGCTAGCTGCTCGATCTCTCCGGTAACCGTATCAAGAGCCCTGATTGCCTGACGGTAGGTGAGATTGTCTGCATATTGGCGCTTGGTGTTCTCACTATCCTTGAGCTGCGAGGAAACTTTATTAATTTCTTTTGTGATATCCGCCTGCTCTGCGTCGAGCTGGTCAATCTCCTTCTCGATGTTTTCGAGTTCGTGTTTACTGCGCTCAAGTTGAGTTGGACCGCCCCGTTCATTATACGCATCAATCTCTTCATTTGCCAGCTCCAGTTGATGTACACTTTCCGACAGCTGAGAGATCGTTTGTTGCATATCTCTTTCACGCGCCTCAGTCCGCTGGCTGATATCGTCGTATTTAGCCTGAATCTTGAGAAGCTCCGGGTTCAAATCCTCAATATCCTTATCGGCTTTGGCGATGGCTTCACGTTGTTTGTTATTGAGGTTTTTGTATTCTTCGATACGAGCAAGAAGGTCGGCCTTTCTCTCCAATTGGAACTTTGCATTATCGAGGTTGTTCTTCACGTCCCTTAACTGTAATTCCAGATTGTTTATCTCCGATTGAGTTTGCTCTTTGTCGTGTGTGAGCTTCGACAGGTTCTTCTTCAACGCCCTGGACTTTTCACCAATCCCTGCTATTTCATCTTGAATATCTTCAAGTGTGCGTGCAGAGGTAGTATCCTGTTGATTTGAGGAGAAGTCTTGTATCTGAGAGTGGATGGACTTGATTTCACCATCATATCGGACGATCGTGTTGACCGTTTTTGAGAGAGCTTCAACATCTCTTTTCTTTTCGGTTTTCTCACTAACAATTTTGTCATGGTTTTCCAACTGATTCAGAAGCTCATCCCGTTGCAATACATATTCCTCTTCTTCCTTCTCCAATTCAGGGATTTCCGTCTTCTGTAGACGAGACCACATATCGTAGGCAGTGCTAGCTGCGCGGGCAGTCTCGAGATCCTCCTCTAAGTTCTTCACATCTTCATCTTCGAGACCTCTTTTGGCCCTCTTAACCAAGGTTTCCAATTTGCTCTTGAAGGTTTGTAGCTCGCTGTCGGTTTTGAATCCCCGATGACAGAGCCTACATACTTTTGCCTGTTTCACAGTTTCGAGACAAGTCGCCATATACTCGCCGACTCCTGCATATTGCTCGGCATCCTTCCTTGCAATATCCAGCTGTGCTTGACGTTGCTTTAGAACTTCTGGAAATTCCTCGGGTTCGTCATTGATAGCTTCACGAATCTCCTCGATGCATTCTTTCAGCGCCTTCTGTCTTTGCCCCAGGGTCTTCTTGACATTCTTAAACTTGAACTCCACTTGTTCTAGTTCCCTGTTGACACCATCTCGTCCCTGTTCAGCGCGTGAGACTTGCTTTGACTCTTCTTCCAGCACGTCCTGAAATTCTTGCTCCAGAGTATCAGGCTTCCAGTTTGGGTTGAGAAATTTCGATAGACGCTCGCCGTGAGCACCCTTCATAGTTTCCAAGCTGCGCTCCCGCTCCTTCAGCTCTTTCTTTAGATGATCTAATCGTGCCAAGTCACCAGCCCGTTTAGTTGCATCGATGAGTTCTGAGTTCAGGCGTGAAGCCTCATCTTCCAGACCGCGAATCTCCGAGTTGATATCATGGATCTCGTTGACCCACGAAGCAGATTTAGCCCGCTCCTTGGCTTGATCCAAGTGCGACTGAATGTCTTCAAAATTGGCCTCAAGCGCAGCTTGAATACCTTCATCAAAGTTGATCTCATTGAGCTTTCCCTGATAGATGGTCGATTCCTTATCATTTGCAGCTATCTGTCGCTTGGCAGCGTTTTTGGTCTCCTGCAATGCGGACTTTCGTTGCGCAATAGTGTTTAGAGCTGTCTGCACGTCCCGTAGCTCTCCTTGTGCCTCTCGTTTAAGCCGATCAAGCGTCTGGTTTTGGTCCTTCAACACTCTCCTGACCTTTCTCATAAATTCATCGACATCGCCTTGATCCTGGATATGGTCGAATCCCCGGATATTATTGTTACGTGCGATTTCTTTCGTCATCCTCTGTCTCCGCTCCAGCTGCCGCTCAAAATTGGCCTTGTCATTCTCAAATTTTCCGTATTCTGCCTGCTTGATACCCAGCCTTTGTCGGGTGCGCTCAATTTGCTCTTTTACCTCCATGTAGCTCTCTTTTTGAGCTTCTTCTTGCTGCTGATACTGAAGCTGCTTGGATTCGAATTGTTCTAGATTTGACTGCAACCATTCATCTGAGTCGTCAAGCTCAACGAGGTGTCTTTTCAGATTGTCAATAGTCGACTGTATACTTTTTGCCTCAATCCGTTTCCCTTCCAGAGTGCCGAGGACTTGGGCGTAACTTTCCGACTCTCTCCAAGCTTTATCGGCTAGCTCAGCAACACGCCGCATCTCCTGGGAAAGCCGATGTGTCTCGTCACGTAGAGCCTCAATTTCTTGTTGTAGCTTAATGGATCGCTTTTCAGCTCGATCAGCTTTTTCCTTGTCCTCTTTTGCGTGCTGTTCCATGATCTTGTACTTGGCAAGCTCTTCATTCTGCTTCTTCCTTAACGCTTTAATGTTGTCAATGGCCTTCGTGTATTTCATCGCTTCAAAGATCTCGTCGAACTTCTTCTTCAGAACTGACGGCTCACTCATGGGCCACAGACTCTCATCCTGATGGCAGAAAATTACGGAATCCAAAATGGCTTTGGACACCCCGAGATACTGAGGCATGATCTGATCAAGCTCTGCAACTCTAGAAGAGATCGCAGTCCTCTCTCCATCTTTGACCATGAGCAGTTGGCCTTCTAGCGTCTTTTGTTGCCGGGTGGTTTTCTTCACTGAGAGTTGCAGACTCCGCGTAGAGACCATCCTCGCACCCGACGTGCTCTTGAATGACAACTTCACTTGGGCCAGGACTTCTTTCTCCCCACAGAGCTTCGGATCATGGATGAACGCACCCCCCTTGCTGTTTGGCGGAAGGTCACCGGTGGTAGCATACTTGAGACATTCGATGATGGTCTAGGGTTTGATTAGCCGGGGAAGGTGGGTTGATGCTGTTTCGGTTGGGTTGGTCATTCCGTACCGTCTTCCCTGATCCATTATAACCGACGATTAGAGTAAGAGGAGTGTGGAATTGGATGGTTTCGCTGCGAGTGTTGTCGAAAGAGCGAACACTGGGAAATCAATCACAAGCGGTGAATCAGCCATGGTTGACGGGGAAATCATTTGAGACGGGTAGACTTACCCAAGAATGGATAGTTTATCTATCTTCGCTAGAAAGATGTCAGTCTACCTGCATCTTCACGTCGCAGTCGATCTTCGCACCACTTACACCTGCTCGGTTGTCAGTGCAAGACGGATGGGGGGGGGGGGAAGGAGATGAGGACCACACACCATACTCACATTTTCTCAAAAAAACAAAAACAAACAAAAAAAAAAAAAGTACGCGCTGGAAGCACAGGTAAAAAAAATAGGCCTCAGACTAGAACGTATGAGGTCGATGACCTTACCTCGGGGGGGGGGGGAAATCAACTGATCAATCAAAGGGTTCTTCGGGAGGTCACTTTTGGCATCGGCACTTGTTGCTGCGCGTCACGGGCACTAAAACCGACGCGGGGAAGCGGCGCGAGATCACGTGCGGAGAGGTGTCAAGTTTCCAACTTTCAACTTGCAGATTGAAAGTCGGGGATTTAAATTGAATTTTTTTCGGACGTACTTTTGCAACGCCCCAGGTTCATGTACATAGTATGTACCTCTAACTCGGCCCAGTAAGTACCGGAAAATCATGGTTCTCTCTCGGAGCGCGGAAGTTTTGCAGAAGGATCGCACCAATTGAACCCCCCCCTCTCAACGCCCAGGAAAATTGAACCCTTACTACTTCGTACTAGTAGAAAAGGCCAGCAGTGGATGAAAAGTCCCGTTCCTGTTAAACGGTGGACATTATCTCATTGGCGCGGCGAGTGGGCCCTCGGGCATTGGTATACAGCAGCAGAATTGACAGCTCTATCGCAGCGTTAGTGGCTCGTGTATCTTACTACAATCCTTCGGTGGCCATTCCTCATGTCCGAGAGAATCTTTCCTATCCGCAAAAACATCGTTGGTCTCCCCCGCTACCAACGATGGATAGGGTCACTACCGAACACAAGAGTGGGGTCATGCCGAATCAACACAGAATGCAGGGCGAAAGTCGCGATTTGGGTACAAGAGAGATTCAAAGATTTGCATCGCCGCCTGCCGGTAGCGCAGATGCGCCGGACTCTCCCAACACCCAGAGTGAACAGGATTGGCCGTTGCGTGTGCTGAACGAGATACAAGATATGCTCCTACTTCTCAGCTCCGACGGCAAAGTTCTGTATGCATCCCCATCTTGCAAATCCATCACCGGCTACGACGCAGGCCAACTACAGCAAAACACCTTGACGCGCTTTATCCACAATGACGATAAGACCCTGTTTTCCGAAGAAATGAACGCATGTATCGCCACGACTCGTCCAATGCAATGTTATTTCCGGTTCTGCACGAAAGACAACAATAATAACGCCTCGTGCCTTTTAGAGGCATGTGGCCACCCACACATGAAAACGGTAAATCCGAGCGACAGTCCCGAAAAAAGAAGTGGAGCTTGCCTTGGCATCATCCTTCTGTGCCGACTGTATCCTTCTAGAAGCTCTCATCTCCTCGACTCCTGGTTGGAGCATAAAATCGAGAACGTGCGACTCAACGAGCGAATAGCACAGCTAAGACAGGAAGAGGAGGAAGATTTGGCAACAGAGCAGCAGTTATACCCTGGGGAGGGAGAATCTACATCTTGCCACGGTTCCGCTCATTCGGGCCGATCCGGTTCACTTCAACCCTCCTTCCAGGATACCACAGCTTCTGGTGAAGAGAACGAGTCATCCGACACACTCACCAACGATGATCCAGACTCTCGGTTATACTCAGAAAATGCCGCTGACAGACAGGAGGAGGAGGCGGAGGACATGTCCCATATCAACGTCATCGAGATGCTGACGGGTCTACACTACAGTGAGGGTGAACGTTCCCAGGGACTTAGTACTGGCTCTCGCCAGGCTCGCCTCGTCCACTATGATATGACATCTGGCAAGGTGGACCAGCACACCCCGATCATCCAGGACAGCGATAGGAAGAAAAGACAGAAAGGCGAATATATGTGCACCGATTGTGGAACCTCAGATTCTCCTGAATGGAGAAAGGGCCCTGAGGGACCCAAAACTCTATGTAATGCGTGCGGATGTAAGCCATCTTTCCACCCACTATATTCTCTCCTTCAAAATACCCCAGACTAATGGCAGCCCCAGTACGTTGGGCCAAAAAGGAAAAGAAGCGGCAAGATCATATCTAACCGCCGACTATAGATGGGATCAGTAACACTTGTAACTTTCACTCATTCTTGCATTGCGAAACATGTTCCTGCGGCGATACCCCCTGCATTCTGCTCTGCGTCTTCATACTTTTTCTTCTTTTTTCTTCTTCTTCTTCTTCTTCATCTTTTGTGAGCAATTGCTATATTCGTGTTCTCCAATAGGATGCAAGTTCTTTCCAGTAGTTGTACTGTGACGGAATTGTGCATGGTCCATATTTTAGGACTTTTTAAAAATTTTGGAAGAACTAAGGGTTTTCCTTCCGGTCTACTACTCCTTATTGTATTCAACCAGGTGGGGATTGAGCACAGTTAGCCAGTGAGACTTGGCGATTACTCGTCTCGCGATAATGGTAATATGATCAAATAACAGGTTGAAAACTGAAAAAGAAAAGGCCCAAACATAAGACTGTGAGTGACTGTGTGTGTGTGTGTGTGTGTGTGTGTGTGTGTGTGTGTGTGTGTGTGTGTGTGTGTCTCTCTCTCTCTCACAATCCTTTTGCAAGTGTCTCAACAAACTCGAAGAAAAATCACCCAATTAAGGAAAATCGATCGCTAAGCGGGAAGAGAAATGGATTCATATGCATGGTTCCTATATAACCATGCGGATATTAGGTTTCGAAGAATATTCTCACAAAAGGTCTGCGAACAGTACAAAGTTCACACTTTAGCCGCCTTTTTAGGAGGCGGCGGGAAGTACATTTGGGGTTGGTTGCCTGGTGCCAAGGTCTCTGTTGACTCTTGCTGCGTTGGTGCACGAGGATTCGGGGTGCTGAAGTGAGCTCTGAGCGGAAGATCTGACGATCCATTTCCAAATGTGTTGAAGACGGGGCTTTGCGACGATATTGTAGGCAAACCCTGCGTACCACCCTCTGAGGGCAGCGCTGAGATCATGGGAAACACCCTGGGAGAATTAAGGACCATATCTTCGTACTCCTTCATGGTTCTCTTTTCTTCACGACGTTCATCGCGCTCTGCTTTCTCCTCCTTGGTCAAGAAGCAAGAGTGTATGCTCACGATAATTTCGACAAAGTAGAGAACGCTATGGATGCGAAGTCAGCCAAGTGATAAGACGTTCAAATGCCAGGTGCCACCCACATGATAATGATAGTGAACCCGAAGAGCGCCTTTGCTTGTTTGCAATAATTGACGTTATCTTTACTTGAAGCAACATTGCATGATTTCGTAATGTACCATGGTGCGCCTGGCTGCGGGTGCTTGGGATCCGACATATCAGGGCCAGCTTGGTATCGAGCCGACACGATATATATTATGAACAACCCAACGTGGATGAACACCGACACGGGCGGGTAGAGTATCCGCAGGACATGGACAGGGACTTTGCTGATTAACATAAAGGTGCTGAGAATGCTAAGCACTAAATTATAATTTGTTATGCTTCAATGCCATCAGTGACTGTCGCCAGTTTTACAGCTGATGAAATAAAGCAAGGCGATGAATACATACAATGAACCCCAGACCATAGGGACTTGATAAGGCCTGTAATTTGCAGCAGCATAGAGAACTTCATCTGGGGAACTGTTGAAGCCATTAGTTGCACCGTCTTGCCATAACTTGGTCCGGTATAGGTCGTGAGAAGCGATCCCAGCGAACGTCAGAATAGCAACTGTTACGGGGAGCTCAATTGCCATCAAAATCAAGAACAGGTTAGGCTTGCGCCAATTTCGCGGGAAGTAAACCATGATCGCGGTTCTGTATATGTTCTCGTGAAAAGGAGCAAGTCGCCGAGGGTGGCCGGTGAGTAGGACGTCCAGTGTAGGTTGACCTACGCCGTAAGCTTATTTACTCGAACAGTAGCGTTGGGGCCAGACCGGCTGGCTGGGCATTCAACTCAGTTGCATCGAACGGGCAAACGCAAAGGCCACAAAGAGGAGACAGAAGAAAGTTGGCTACCAGAGGAATGCTTAGAGGATCAGCCGGGAAGCAGCCGTAAATATGGAGCAAAGGGCTCCCACGCCGCCAGAGCCTAAGGGACACTAGAGTCTCGTAGTACGGCGACAAAATGCGAAGAAAGCCTCGAGTCGAGCAAGTCTTACGGTTTCCCAGAGATACATTTGGCCAATGCTTGCCGCCAGGGAAGCGCCAACGTCGGCGGGGGTCCATGTGTCTATTACCAATGAGATGGCAGAAGTCGAAGATTGGCTGGCAGTCGTCACACACTAGGCTGTGTGATGGTGAGGTTGATCTGCATAATTGAGCAATGGACTGGCGCGACTGGCTCGCTCAAGGATTTGATCGCTGATCCACCGAAATTCATGGTTTCCTTGAACCATCCTGTCAGAGAGCATGGAAGCGCTGCGGTGGGGGGGGGGGGGATTTATCTGTGAGTCTGTGACCGCACCTGCATAACGAAGTCAACCGTGAGGAGATTATTATCGAGATATCGACTAATAGTCATCACGTTGGTCTCTGTATATTGAGTACATGAGAAAAAGTGAGGGATGGACTCGGAATGAATGGGAAAGATCAAAACATGGAAATGGTAAGTAAGAGAGTTGAAAATATTCCAGATTGTTGATGGACGACCATTTCTTAGTAACAGACATCAAATGTCACTTGACCTTCCACACGTCTTTCATCACAACATCTTGATAGGAGGAACTTCTACGGAGTACAACTTCAACCTTAGTTATACATACTACCTACCTTACTACTACTTACTACCTACTCACAGATTCTTCTCTCTCTGGCCATATGCGACCCCTCCAACTCTTGCGTTGCCGCCCACTTTACAGACCATCACCCAACCTCATCTTATCGCATAAGCGCCGTTCACCTGTGATTCGGCACGAAATGAGCTCTCTGACCAGTAAAAAGATATCAGTGCCTCATAAGTTACGTACAGCTGCAGAACCCCGGCAAAATACCCTGTACAATGTGCGACTATCACATATCGAAGAGGTCAATCCTACGGTACGACTGCTTCACTTGACCAAGCAAAGTCAGGATGACGAAGAGGTATAGTACAGTCAATTAAATCTTTTTACCCCCCTCTCTTTCTCTAATTGATTTTACCATTACTTCGCCAGTAGTAGCTCTCCTTGATTACTATACCCATGTTCTCTCAAGACCCACACAGCAACTGTATTATACCATTACAACTAGAACAAGCTATACTGACACCGTAGCAGCCCGATGAACCTCAACCGTTCACGTTCTTCCCCGGCCAATGGCTCGATGTCCACATCCCGTCCATTTCCGATGCCGGGGGGTTCAGTATTACTTCAACACCAGCAGATGCCGAAGCCCTCCCCTCGCTCCAGCCCACGGCAGAGTCCCTTGCCGTGGACGACGAGGAAACAGGCCTCCCTCCCGTAGATCCAAGAGGCAGAGCCCCGTACGTGGAACTAGCCGTGCAAAAGTCACTTTCCAACCCCGCTAGTGCATGGCTCTGGAAACCCAAGGAGGAAATCCTAGGGCAAGAGCTGTGCATCCGAGTTGGGGGCGGCTTTATATGGCCGCCTCCATCGGGAGTAAATCTCGAAAGGGTCAAGAACGTAGTTTTCATCGCTGGGGGAATGGGTATCAAGTATGTCCTCATTTGATCCTGATCCTCCGCAGTGCAATGTAGAACATGTCATTGTGCTTCAAGATCAACATAGTTACTAACCCAAGCAAAGTCCATTAATCTCCATCCTCTCACATCTAAATAATAATGCCGCTGAAACCCCGGCCGCAGACCACCCTTTCAACATCCACTTTCTCTACTCCACTAAACTTCCCGTAACAATCTCACAACAACCCATTGCATCTTCGGAGTCCATCTTGAATCAAATCCTCTTTCTTTCCCGTCTCCGCCACATCATTCGTTCCCAGTCGCAGTCTCATCGTCTGCGGATCACTCTTGCTCTGTTTGTTACTAATCTGCATGATGCATCCGCTCCACTTGAACAACCTACCGATTTGACGATTCATACTCAGAGAATCAATCAAGATGACCTGCGCACAGCACTTAACGGGCCGAATGGAAACATAGAACCCGAGGAGACGGTGTGTTATATGTGTGGCCCGCCTGCGATGACTGACGAGGTTGTCGCTACTCTTCGAGGGCTCATGGGTGATGGGAGTGAACGTGTTTTCTTTGAAAAATGGTGGTGATCATAGCTCATTCCCAGTAGAAATGCCATCATGGAGCGGGGGAGTTTAAAGATATACATGTATCTCTAGGACATGAACATGCCCCTTGACCTTAAGCAGCCTACATAAATGAATGGGCAAATGGCAGATGAAAATAGCATTCTTTTGATGATACCCTCAATCCCGTTCCCTATGAATGAAAACTCCACAGACGACGCCCTCCAGATCCAAGCATACATCGGGTTACCCGCACTATACAGATATAATATAAACAGCACATGTGGCTAGAACATGAAGAGAGAGAGCGAGAAATAAGCAAAAAAAGAAAGGAGTGGATACCATGCCGGCATTGATGACATTCTGCTGTAGAGAAGGTTAAGTCACTCAGTCGAAGGCCGTTGCTGAGAAACACCAGGTCTTTTTTTCTCAAATCAGGATAGGCGGATGTACTCCAATGAATGTTTCATCCTTTCACGGCACCACCGTCGATAATCATCTGTTCGTCGATCTTAGCCTCCGTTTCTCCATACTCAAGTCGCTTGTATGTCATGATCCGTCCGGCGTTCATGTCAAAGTCAAAGAACCTCACGCGCCGGACATAATCTTTGTAGCCTCCATAACCTCCAAATCCTACGCCTCCTCCATAACACATCCAGAGCGATGGCTTCTCGTCTTTATTCTTGTTAAGCATGCAGTAGTCATTGACATGGTCACTAGAAGTTAATTAGTAACAAAGACGTCGCAAATTAGGCAAAATAACGTTGACTTACTGTCCACAGCTAACAAAGAGAATGCCCTCCTCTTCGAGTGCATCTTTGAAGCCTGAATTGAATCCTGGAGCCGTTGGGGGTTCGTCCCAATTACCAACGAAATGATTATTTGGATCACGGTATTCGGGCAGTGGGATATGAATAAAGGCCATGTTCATGTGCATATACGCATACTCATGATGCTTCCTCTTCAGGCCTTGGGCAGTGTTCTTGAACCACCGGATCTGACTGGGCTTGATCCAGTCATAACCTCGGAATTGTCGTTCATCTGGCGAGTATGAATGTGAATCAAGAAGATAAAGTGTTAAAGCTGAGTGTGCCGTGTTGCCACGACCAAGAACTTCGACAATATAGTTGCCGACACCGTCCAATTCTTCGGGGCCAGCTGACGCCATCGAATATGGCAGGTCTTCTAGCATGGCCATAAGCTCTGACCGATTGAGGTTTCCTTCGTCATCATGATTGCCAAAGATCGCAGCGTAGGGGATCTTGCGATCCACAAGTAGTTTGACAGACTTGAACAGCGCGCTCTGTGCATCCTTAGAGGTTTCACCGTTGACTTGATCGCCCGTAAGGACAACCATATCGGGCTTCTCTTCATCTAGAAGCCTTTCCACAAACTCAAGGGTCCGCGGGTCAGCCTCGCATTTCTGACCAGGTACGGGTTCAGCTGGGATAGGGTCTCGGCACACTCCAAGTCCAGTACTCAAATGTAAATCGGCCAGCTGCATAATCTTGAAGCGCCCATGCTCATTGATTCTAGGGATTGGTTTTTTTATCTTTTGAGGATCCCCCCTTTGAATGCTGATACGGGCCTCGAATTCCTCCGTTCGGCTATCCAGCAGCAGTGGAGTGTCTCTGACCTCCCAGCCAATCCGTGGATCCACTGCATCAGCACCGAAAAGAACATCAACGAATGTGATCGCTTTCTGTGAATCGCTGGCGTGGCGCTTTGCTGTTCGTTTCAGCCAAATACCACCCGGTCTCGGCTCCCACCACGTAGCTTCATCCTTTTCCCCACCCTTGGTATCCTCGGTGGAATCGGGGATCAGCCGACTGATCTTCAAATCAATAACGACTTTGTCCGTCGGAAGCATATCTTCTTCTTTTTTCCGTTCAAATTGAACAAAAGCGGTGGAAGTCCAACCAGCGTGCAGATAAAGATCCTTGTCGACCTGAGTCCACGCTTGCGAAATGGGTTTGCATTTTGAGAAGGGATTGATATACGAGCATGTCTTGATTGTCACATCTGTCACGACGAGGCCGGAATAGTGCGATGGAAGGTGGCCATGAATCGAGGCAGGGAGGACGCGAAACCGGTTATCTAAAGTCACGACGAGAACTAGTACACACACCGCGAATATTGCGAGTTGAACACCCGCGCGAACCTATGTAAGATGATATATCAGACACCAGAGTATCACCACGGATCAGATGTCAGGGACCATACAAATCGGCGTGTCATGTTGGTAGTGAATACCCCTGGCAAGTTCCAAATAGATGAAGAACTGCCGAGCGCTGAAGCATGATGAAGTTTAGCAAGCCGCAGAAGAAGAAGTAGGGGCTCGCCGTAGAGAAGACCTAATGCCAGGTCTATCCCAAGGGGCCGTAGAATGCGATACTAAAAGCAAGTTTCCGGAATTCCTCCCGTAAACCCTTAAGAAGTTTGCCGCAAATCCCGCCAAGTCTGGAAAGCGGTCACGTTCAAGGGGCCTTGTGGGTCCCGTGGGCTGTCATCCCAACTTAAGAAGTTGAGGAAACTTGAGGTCCAATTATCTACGAACTACTTTGAATGCGGTATAGTTAGAATCTATGGGACTAATGACTATCCATGGATATTCATGACTCTAGCGGATTCGCCGCTACCGGCGACAGAATCTCTATTTCTAGTTTCCCTCCTTCTGGACGGTTTCAAGTCCTTCTTGGGCCACCGTCTTGATCGTGGTTTTGCCGCTCAGGATGTCTTTCGTCGTGGCGAGGATTGAAGACCAGCTCTCAAAGACGGTGAACGGTGTTCCTTGACGCTCACAGTAGGTCACCAGATCTAAAACAAGTCAGGTCGCTGGGGGACAAAAATGCGATAGGCAAACCCCGGAGAACCACTTACCCCTGCCTTTTTTAGCAAACAAAAGATCGGTCTCGGAAGCAGCCGACAAATCGGAGACTCCATCTCCCGCATACAGCAGAGTTGGGCGTACATGGTCCGGCAGAGCAGCGTAGGGCTTGATCTCCAAAGATTTATCGTGACCAAAGTGGCTATCATCGTGATATTTGATTTGCCAACCACCCTCGGTGTTAATATCCTTGCCATCGCGGCTTTCGACATCGTTCGCGACAATATACAGGTGGTCATCCGGCTTCCCCCCTAGCAGACTTTCGAACAGGGCACTGATGATGGGGGTCATGCCGGATGACAAAACTACGATTGGCACGTTGTTTTCTTTGGACCAATTGTAGAATTCAACAAAGTAAGGGTCCAGCTTCATGTTCTTTTTGAGTTGCTCGATGCATTCATGGAAGGGAATCTTGACACTGTCTAGCATGTCACGGAAGGCATCACTAACAGCGGGCGAGTTAGTGGACGTTGTATGTTCAAGGAATCATATCATGTTGAAGAATACCGAAAACTAGCTCTATTTTCCAGGACGTCAATGTTTCCTTGACGACGTTTTTCTTGTCCATAACCGAGGTTATCCGTCTAGATCCAGGTCCATCAGTAGTAAGTCTTACATCTAGCGTTAGGGGAGGCTTATACCAAGAAATCGTTGCTGTCCTGGAGCGTAATAGTCCCGTCAAAATCAGTAAAGAAAATGATCTTGGGATTGGTCTTCATATAAGGGAGACTTGAAGCGCTCATGGTTGACTCAGTTATGTATGGTAACGATTCAGAGAAAGAGAGAGTTGTTCAGTAGAACGGACGGTGGAAATGAAGTAGACAAGGTGTGTATATATACTGGTATAGAGAAAAGAGAGAGAAAAGCCTGAAATGGGTGTAACCCTAAAGATTCATTGTTTATTCCACCGGTGAAGAGGAAAAGAGAGACTTGAAGCCTAAGAAGAACCCCGCGGTGTCGCTTTGATGAGTCTAGACAGGGCTATAAGTTTAATTGACCGAATTGCGTCTGAGCGGCAGAAGTTCAGATACTAAATTTATGACACTAAACCAGTTTCTAATCAATTATGGGGCGTCTCTCTCTCTTATTTTTTATTTTATTTTATTTTTTTTTTTAAATAATTTAACCCACCGCGAGAACAACTCTGGAAAGTCAACCTCAAGATCCAATCCAATCTTCAATTTCTCACCTCATACAATCTCAGTCGAATGGCTCGTATACTTCAATCGTTACGCCGAGTCTTGGGATTGACTTCTCCCAACCTTCCTGCATTTCGTCGATCTATCGATACGAACTTCTCCTTCTTTCAAGGTAACAATTCCTGTCGCATGGTTACATTCCGTGATAATAACCCAAATTTGATTTCGTAGAGGGAGACCGAGCCATTCTCCATGGCAAAAATCCATCCTTAACGAAACCGCTACGAAAAGGCCAAAAAACAGACCTCCGACGTGGGTACCTGGAGCACAACAACATCATCGGCCGACGGGTACGCGATCGAATTCAGGCGCACAAAGGTTAGCAGAACCTCCATGTATTGAGGGGATATCGAGAGGAAAATTTTTTTTGTTTTAACACTATTCCTCGCCCGAGGACAGGCCCCGACTGTCGACTTACTCTCCCGACGCTTGACGAATATGTCTCCTTGACGCCTCGCTTGGTAACACCGGTATGAGCACGATTCGTCACCAACTGGCCGCCTCGCTACCGCTCAAATAATTAATACTGTGCCAGTAGATCTATGCCGCGGACGCTAATTTGATCGTCTCCCTACTCGACATCCACGTTGCGCCTCCAGCAGAAGAAGAACACGCTCAACAGCCGTTAGAAATCCTGGAGTCCGGGACCGGCCATGGCTCCCTTACATTGCACCTGGCGCGCGCAATCCAAGCCGCAAATTCAACCCCTCCGCCGCTACCAGCTCATTCCCAGATCCAATATCTACAGAGCCGACCCGTGCGGCCGGGCGAGGAAACAGAAGGGAAAAAAGAAACCGAAGGGAAGAAAGAAAACACACCAACTGACGGAACAACAACCGTCGACCCAACCCAGCAACAATGGAACGCCTGGCGTGCTCAGCGCAAAGCAGTCATCCACACCGTGGACGTTTCGCCAAAATTCTCCGCCCATGCCGAGAAAATCGTACGCGGCTTCCGACGCGGTCTCTACGCCGGCAATGTCGATTTCTACGTTGGCCCCGTCGAGAACTGGATCGCAGAGCAAAAGCGACTCCGAACTCCAACTGGCCTTCTGGCTCTGACGCAGAACACCCCCGAGCCATTCCTGTCATATGCAATCTTGGACATGCCATCTGCGCACCTGCGCATCCCCCACGTGGCTCCGATACTGAAAGAAAACGGCGTGCTTGCCGTCTTCATGCCCAGCATCACCCAGATCGGCGATTGTGTGGACCTGGTCCGTCAACAGAAGTTACCGTTCCTCCTGGAGAGGGTCGTTGAACTGGGCGCCGGAATCAGTAGCGGACGTCAATGGGACGTGCGTTTTGCCGTCAAGAAGTCTCGTGCGGATCCTTCTTCGTGGATGGAATCCTCTGACGCGGGCGACGGGGCTATCCAGCAGGATCAGGAGCCTCAGGTCGACGGTTCCGTGGAGAGTGCCTCCACTTCTGAGGAAGCGCCCCGAGAAGATAGTGTCCTTGTTTGCCGGCCGAAGGTCGGGTCCCGCATAGTGGGCGGAGGATTTGTTGGTCTATGGAGACGTATAGAGGATTCCCCGAAGCACTGACTTGCTCGTTTGTTTGGATACCCCCATTTGTTGAACATCAACCACCGCTGTACCATAGGAACGACTCAATGTATATTGTATAACTTCTTATACATCTACGAGGACTAACAGGTAGTCCGATTCTTTCTGCACTTGGCTAACGAGGGCATTCCAGTATCAAACGGATCATGATTTAATATATCACGAAAATTTACCTCCACATCACACATCGAGAGCGCACCTGTAGTCAGTCCTCTACTCACCCGGGAGACGCTGCGTAAGACCTCAGGGTTCAATGACAACAAACGACAAAAGATAAACACACCATTCGCCTAAGAATAAATGATAGCAAAGGAAGAAGAGAAAACTTCTCCAGGACCCAACTGCCCCAAGCCAGATGACCTTCAGGCCCTCAACACCAAGTATAGAAGAAACAGTCACAAATGTAGGTGGAAATTCAACATCAGGAAAAGAGTAATGAGATCCTAACACACGTAACGGAAAAATATGAGACTGCCGCGCCGTTGAGAAACTACTTTCCAAGAAAATGATACGCAGGTTCAATTGCGCGAACGCCTTCTGGCGACAGCAATGACGACAAATAAAACTCACAAGAATGTTAAGAGAAGAAAAGGAGAAAGTAAAAGCAGTTGACGAACACCACAGACACGCGAAAGGCCCCCAAAGATTCCGAGATAACAAGATAAACCGGCTACACAAACACCAGTCTCGTAAGAGTCACCATGCACCATCCCTCAATTCCGTTGCGGTCCAAAATCCGCCTCCACAACCTTTCCCTTTTTCCCTTTAACAACAAACTCCGCAAATAATGCGATATGATCACTTGGAAAATGAAAGTTAGGGAACCCGGGCACCTTCTGTAGATAGTCCTTGTCCACCTCTCCGAGTAACGCCGAAACATGGAGCGTATTCGATGAAAACCAGATATAATCCAGAATATCCTTGAAATCGGGGGTATAATTCGTGAACGTCAACTCGCCGATCGAGTTATAGGCGGATTTCAACTTGAACGGATGAGTCATGCCAACCCGGCTCAAGTTTCCATAAAGTCGTTTCTCAAGATCCGGGTGCTCTTCCGTTAGCCGTCCATTCGCAATCAGATTATACGCCGCCGACCCAGGCGATGAGTTGAAATCGCCGCACATGAAGAGCGGGATTTGGTCGCCACTGTTATACTCCATGGACGGCGCGGGTTCCGGTGGAGTTTGCGCTTCACCACCTTCCGCTTCGGAAAAGCGGAACGCCGTCTTGTCAGTACACGCCGGCCATTTTGCGTACGTCTCGGAGAGCTTCGTAATCTCTTCCATCAAAATGGCTGTCTGAATCAACTTGACGTCTTTGAAAGCCGGATCCCAATAGAGATGGGCATTTACGACGATGAACCGTGAGCCGGTTAGCCTGTTTTCGAGGAATACAACAACCGCAATGTGATCCTTTTGCCATAATCTGTTGTATATGTCATCCTGACCCTTGGCATCAGGTCGCCGTACTGCCGTCTGACCGAAGTTGATCATCTGCTTGTCAAGAAGAATGAATTTGCTCCCCTTGAAGAAGGTGGCACAGCCATCAACAGACTTGGCTTCCTCCTCCTGCATACCCATAGCTCTTCCTCGAGGCCAATAGACACCCTTGTAGCCATTGTAGGCCAGTTGTTCTCTGAAATACCCATTGTAGCTACCCTGATCTACTTCTTGAAGGCAAACGATATCCGAGTCATGGGACCGTAGCTCGCTGAGGATGAGATCTCTTCTGAAATCCCATGAAAGGGCACGGGATGGAGTATATCCAAAGTGGGACTGTGTTGCAGAGGAGTCGCATAGCGCATTGTGGGAAAGGACGGTGATTTTCTCGGTGGAGGCGCCTGCGGTCTCATCAAGAATAACCCAATCTCTGTCCGGAGGAGGCGGGTTTTCTATGGTCCACCAATTAGAGTGGAGAAAAAGAGGAACGAATGATCGAATGATTTCACAAACCTGGCATTTCTTCCCTCAAATACTTTATCAGAGCTTTGGTACCCTCCTTCATAACTTGAGACTTCAAAATATCGTTCAATGGGTTGCCCTCAATGCCCAAAGTGTCCAACCGATAGAGATAACCCATTTCGTAAGGGAGCGTGCGGATATTGTTGTCGAACAGGTAAAGTTTCTTCAGGCTCGTAAGCATGCCAATCTCCTCGGGAAGCTCGGTGAGATCATTTCCCGAGAGATCCAGGTGTTCCAGTCTCCGCAGCCTGCCAATTGTCGAAGGTAGCGCCTTTAGCTTGTTGTGGTTCAGGTACAGTTCTTTCAGAAAGTCGTAACTGAACAAAGACGTGGAGAGCGCCCGCAGTCCCTGGCCGCCGAAATCGAGGGCATACCAGCCTTGCCTTGAGGATGCTTTTGTCTTTGTCAGCCCATTTTTCACATCACCGCCGTTCTCTTGGGGCTCAGGCTGACTGGGAGCGATCTGGATGCCCTTGGTCTGCTGAGCGACAGCCCGGGCATAATAGTGCGGGGAACTCGCCTGCCGCGACTCAGCGGCCAACTGAAGCTGTTGTTGCCAATGTTCATTCATGGATTCATCGATATCTTCGTCAACGTTGGCATGAGCCCCATTCTGTATGTGGCTCGGGGTAAAGTGAGGAGTAGCGGCAGCCAATGCCCCGCTGGAGAAGTTGTGCTGGTGGGTGATACTGTGGGAGGCTTGGCTGTGGTGTGTGTGATGATGAGCTTGCTGTGCAGGGTGATGATGGTGATTCTGGGATTGGAACTTCGGAATCTGCATGCCGAACCGTTGGTGAGCCTGGCCGCCATTCATCATGACATGCTGCCCTTGATGTGTCTGGCTGTACATAGTGAATGGATTGAGCGCAGCTGCCTGACCCAGGGGGGGAGATCGTGAAGGGGACGGTGTGTCGTGACTAAATTTCAGTCTTCCGGTCGGAGAATTCGTCCCGTTGCGGACAAGGTGTCGTTGGTGGGAAGACTGTTGTTGTTGTTGTTGCGTTTGGAAGAAGAACTGCCCGGCCCCAGGCTGCTGGAACCTGTAGGTACCATCTGCCATTTAACGTGGCAGATGAGACCGTGGATTATTTGCTTGAGGGGGGGTTTCGGAGAAAGTGAGGGTCAGCGTTGCTGGAGACAGAGCAGTAGCAGAGGAGAGAGGAGGAGTCGGGGATCGGATTCGTTCTCTCCTTCTCTTCAACATGGGGTCCTGAAGCGGAACCGCCCCGAATGAAGCGTGGTGCTGGAAAATTCACAGCCGTAGCAATCCCACTACAGATTGTCTGCTATCAATCTCAATCGCAACCGAGGGTTTTGGAAGTCTGACGGGGGGGGGGACGGACGATCAAACGATAGGGGCCGGAGGTGAACGAACGAGTCAGAGCAACAAGCGGGGGAGGCGGTCTAGCGAGAGGCCTGAAGCGGAGTGGAACAGTGGCTCCAAAGACGATGGCGTCTAACAGATTGGACGAACAGCACGTATATTCCGGTCAAATGATGTAGCTGAGGTGCCAGAGGCTTGTCGAGATGGAGTCCCTCGTTGCTTTGACACTTGCGAAGTTGCTTTGCATCGAAGGCGGGAGTGCTGGGGGTCACGTGGCTCGACATCCGAGGGCGTGATTCGCCGTTGCCGATCAGCCAAGAACGCTTTCAGACGCCCGGATTCTGTAAGGTTGAAATGTTCAGGTTCTTCTTTTTGTTGCACGTTCTTCCAACTTGGCATTAGCCAAATACTGGAATGCAGATATCGTTAAGTCACAGGACTACTCTCCAGTAGGGGTTCCTCCCATTGACTTGTTAGTACGGATATTCTACCAGGTACTCCTCTCTCCTGAAGTTGGCCTGTTTTATAAGGAACTTCATTTTCTACAAATTATTCACAGAATCCCCTCCCTTAAACAATGACCTTTGTTTTCCATTGCCATGGAATATATCTTTGCAGTTTTGGGGGGGGGGGGGAAGAGGGGGAAAGGGGGGGAATGTTTATCTATTTCAACCACAAGAAGTTGGATGGAATGGAGAGTTAGTATATCCTATACTACTCCGAATCCCTCGATCACCCCCTAATATATGTACCATTCTGTCCAGCTGACTCTTTTATCTTTTGTCCCTGTAGAAAGGGAGATAAGACGCCAGTGCGTTTGACTGAAACCTACCCGTGGGGTAATACTAAGACTAATAATCAAGCACGTCCCCAAACAAAGGACGAAGGTCGTACTATTGTGTGACCCTTCCTTTTGAGATTGGTTCGCCCTTTATTTCCATAATTATAGGATAATCGGCCAGATTTTACCTCCGTACTTCCAGTCCAGTAGGTTGCCTGCCTATATTTGGTGGTTTCTCATGTTCCTGCATTTCATGTCACAGGTGGATAGCTGACACAACCTTAGGCTAAGAAGTTCACCTGCAAATGCAGTTGGATTGGAAATCCATGGTTCCACCGTCACCTTTCTCTACGTACTAAAG
Source organism: Aspergillus coremiiformis (assembly GCA_009193565.1). NCBI lineage: Eukaryota > Fungi > Ascomycota > Eurotiomycetes > Eurotiales > Aspergillaceae > Aspergillus > Aspergillus coremiiformis. Next base: position 37,458 of record ML739149.1, on the reverse strand, counting down.
TACGTAGTACTCCATAACTTATATCGTCTTGATTCCCCCAGTGGTCAGCAATGCCCATAATTACTGATGTTCGAGGATTCGTGGTCACACACTGCAAAAGGTACGGCAACTTTGATACCTAATCCTCCCTGCGACACAGCCTTGTGGAAAATGAAAAACAAAACCCAAAAAAAAAGGGACATAGTTCTACTATCTATCTAGTCGTTAGCAAGTTATAGCTGAAGAATTTTTTATTTTTATTTGTATGTGTATTTGTATTTCTGGTGAGGTCTACGGAGTACTCCGTAGTCCTACACGTTCTAGTTTTAGTGCTGAGTCAAGAATAACTTGAATAGTTCGATGCCAAGAATCGGTAGAGGGTGGAAGAAGTACCAACTTTACGGAGTACCGGAATCAAGGGAATTCTGAATTTCTTTTCTTTCTTTTTTCTTTTTTTCTTTTTTTTTCTTGTTTTTCTTAAAAAATGGTTGACCAATGACTTTGACCCTTTTTCCTTCTCCATCCTAGTCGATTATACAGAATTAGTCCTATGATACGCCGTGAAACAGCTACGGGATTTTTAGCCTCCATCCTCCTCCATGCCAAAGTACACCAAGTGACCCGTGCCGGGCACGTGCATCACATTTGGTTTTTGAGGCCGGACCGCCACCCGATGTTCCCCATACCATGAGAGAGTCCAATGAAGAGCATCATCCTGATCGGGAATGTTGTCATAGACTCAGCTTGATCCTACTACCTTTTGGAGATTGGAGAGTAGGAACACTAACCGGATTTGCATTCCATGGCTTTCTTAGTAGATATCTAGTATCTATCTCCAAGCCTAAGCAGTTAGATTAATGAAGTTGTGATTCGAAAGAGATACGAAACCCCGTTCCAATTCGATTTTGAACATGGTCAACGGTCCCCGTTCTTCTTCTTCGCCTTCTTCGTATTGCTTTTTTTTTTTCCCACTCACCCCCCAATGCCAATCGGACTCTAATCGGCGTACTCCGTAGCTGGAATTAGTTAGTAGCCACGATCAAAAGTCTGTACCTACGTTAGCTTCTAGACCTCAACGGTGGTTGGGTGTGACGGACGGTCAAAAATGTTCCCTTGAACAATCGGGACTTTTCCGATCAAGTATCTCTCTATCGTATGGATGGATAGAATGGATTACTTGACCTGTCCACGGTGCCTTCCGGAACTCTAGAACTGCTTCTTAAGACCAATCACAGACCAAACGTGTCTTGCCTTCTGGAGAGCTGAAACGAGAGATGAACTACTAGATACTTAACCGTAACAACCAAGTCCTCCGTCCTCCGTAGGTCACCTGGTGATCCATCCGTACTTATAGTACTTGGGATATTATGCAGGATTTCCGCCACTAGTCAACGGAGCCATCGCTCTTCTCCGTCTGGAACAAGTTGGATTCCATGGTGCGAGGCAAAAAAAAAAAAGACCAGTCAGTCAATAACCCCCCGATGCTCGCCATCAAGCGAAGGAATTCGAGACCGAGACCTTCCGTAACCCAATCTAGAGTAGTTCTAAGTAGACTCCGTCGTAGTGGAGTGGACAGGCCGCTTTTTAGGGGTCGTGGGACGGGACTTGGCCGTGGTTTTCCTGTCACCATATTCTGTTTTTCTTTGCCCCCTCCCTTCTCCCTCCCTCTCATCTCCCTCGTTCTTCCTCTTTCTTTCTTTATTTCTCTCTCATTTTCCCATGGGTCAATCTCGGAGTCTGGACTGAGTCCTGGCATACTTCATTTCTTTCCGGTTCCTTCCTCTGGCGTTCTTCATTCTTCCTCCCCCCCCTTTCCCATTTCCAAACGCCCCTGGGATTCTGTTTCAATAATTGTATAATGCTCTGAACTACTGACTCCTGCTGCGCACGAGAATGCAAACCATCCCCGGTAGATCCACCTTGACGCTCGACCGATGAGACCGGGAATTTTGTTTCAGAAATGGATATGATGTCAGTCAGTACCGCGGCCTTTGCACCCGCTGCGACCTCTGGCTCCGACTTGCATTCGATCCTCAGCTCAACCGGTCCTACCCGAGCAGCGACATCCACCTCCTCCCTCAGTTCTTTGAATGACTACATAAACTGTCCCCTGATCCGCCAGGGTGATCGCACATACCTCCGTGACCCCGAGAACCTCTACCCTTTACCCTGCGATCTGCCGGAGATTCATCGCCAGACCTTGCGCTCCCTCATGCTGCTGCGCGTGTTCGGAGGCCCTTTTTGCAACCCATACTTTGCCGATCGCCCTCCCCAACGAGTGCTTGAGATCGCATGTGGATCGGGTCTCTGGTCAAGTTTGTCTCATGACTACTTCGCCCGTCGCGGGGCTCGCAATGTTGCGTTCCATGGCATCGATCTTGTTTCCTTAGCGCCCGACTTGCGCAAAAAGGGTGTCAATTGGCAATTTAAGCGCCATGATCTACGAAAGCCTCGCTTGCCTTTTCCAGATGACTATTTCGATTTTGTTTTCATCAAGGATGCCTCCATGTGCCCCTCCAGTCCAGCGCAGCAGGCGTCCGGCTTGAGCGAGCCGTTGCGCGTCCTCAAACCCGGTGGTGTTCTGGAAATATGGGATTCCGACTCGGTGTTCCGGTCATTGCTCCCGAATCCTGCGCCCGCTCGTAAATTAGCATCAAAGGAACAAGAGGTAGCGGATGCGACCGCAACCTACACATTTTCACCTGCCACACCATTCACGCGGGTGCAGAACAAATTCCTTCAAGACTACAACTCTTGGGTTGAGAAAGCATTCGACTATCTCAAGCTCACGGCACTACCATGCTCCACGATTGGACTTGCCTTCAACTCCGAGGTGGACGTTCTAGAAAAAGTGGATAGCCGCCGGATTGCTATACCATTAGGCGACTTACGGTGGGAACGAGAAAGCAAGGACTCAAGCTGTGGCACACGCAAGCAATTGACGGCAGATCAGATATCTATCCGGCGCACAGCACTTCTGACCGTGATTCAAATGATCGAGGGCATGGAACCCATTCTTATGGAGGCCAGCGGGAAGAGTAGAGGTGAATGGGATAGGTGGTGGACAGCCATGATGGGAGATGTGTTCCAGAAAGGGGGACTCGCAAACGGTGAATGTTTGGAAGTGAGTGCATGGTGGGGTCAAAAGAAAACCCCTAGCATGGAGAACTCATAGAAGCATCTGGTTTTTTGGGTGGACGAGCAAAGAAAAAGCAGAAAAAGCAGAGCAGGCCATTGCTCACTTCCTATTGGTGATACCCCATTTATGTTGACTTTCTATGTGTATAATTCACTTTTGTCAAGGCTTGATGTCCAACTGCCTTGCTGGTCCTAATTGTTTTCATAGCGCTGTTTCAATGTGCGATATCGCTTCAAGTAGTATCTGGTCGTTTTCCGTTAGTATAAGACGGTCAATGATCCTCTTAACAATTACATGATATATGAATGATGATTGATTTACTGAAGACCGGATGAAACTGGTATTGATCAGGAAGCTAGGTAGTCTGGCCGGAGTTGCGGTGGCCGTCAAGTATATGCCAGGTGAAGGTCCGGAGTACTAAGTAGGATAAATACTCACAGCGCCTCGATCTCTATATCATAGTCCAAATAAAATGGGTAAGCATCATACTTAACTATCGACCTCAGGTGAAAAAGGAACCGTACCCTTTTTCACAAATTCTGCCCGTGCTATGCCTTTCCGTATCTGGTCGTCATCCCTCAGATGTGTCTGACTGGCAAACGCCTTATGCAGTCTATCTCGAAAGTATTCATAACCCAAGGGATAATTACGCCCGAGGAAGAGCAGTTCTGACATCCACAAATCAGCGCGGTTCAGCATCATGCATGGATTGAGTTGGGGGATCCAAATAAGCACATATTAGTACCCACCTTTATAGACATGGATCACTTGCCGGCGAAGCTCGGGATTTGTCATTATTTACGGAGTACTTACGTTGAATTCAAAGGGGTTGGGGATCTTGAGATGGGAGGAAGAAAGGTTTGTGCTTTGCTTGGCGGAAGAGGAGAGGAAGAGGTTAAGCAAAGCTGCAGTTCCTACGGAGTACGGAGTACTCATGACTGATACACGGTAACTTGGGGACTGTAACAACAACAGCAAACTACTCACTTGAATACACACCATTTACTCTCCTCCATTCTCGGGTTGATTTACTTGGAAGTTACATTTCTTTAAACATACTGGGGAAGCTCCTACTTAATTTTCCTTCGACTGGGTCAGTCAAATAAAGCTCGCAAGGCTAACTTGAAGCCTGAAGGTCTCGCTTTCAATATTCGAATGGCATCCCATTCAGCGCCAATTATGTTGACGTTAACAACGCGGAGATTGCCAGTTCCCAGAATACGAAGCTTCTCGCAGGAAATGCTACCACTTCGTCCCAGGACAGGGTAGATGGTAACGCTGGCATCCAAATGGTTCTGTTACAACGAGGCAGAAGGGGCAAGGATGTCGCAGCCTTCCCAACTAAGACGTGCAAGTTCCACCGCTAGATTATTCTCCCCTTCTCCTCTTCCCCGACCGCACCAACCCAGACATCTTAGAGTATGCCTATTCGGTCAGCTCTCATTGGGTAGATAGCAACGGAGAGAATCGCTGCCCTATCGGGATGAAATGTATCCCTCGTCTCCAATTCTCTATCCATTACTCCATATACCTTGCGGGAAACCCTTCCAGACGGCGAGGCTGGCATACCTCTTGCTTTGGAATTCGCCTGCGGCTCCTCATACTACAGCCACGGAGATTTCATCAATGGATGGCTTGCAGAGGCCGCAGAGACCATGGTGAAGGACGCCTCATCGAACGACCGGGAGTATTTCCAAGTATCTGGCCTCAATGGAACGGGTGACAGAGATTCCCTGTGTGACGCCCAGGATGCCCAAGATAGTGACCCTACTCACGGTACCAGCGATTACTGGGAAAGTGTAAAGATGATGGGAGCTCGACCTTGGCAAGGAAGTGCTTATGAACTTCCAATGTCGTTGGCATTTCTGAAACAGGCTACGGCCCGAGAGGGTAGTATCCACTTGAATCCAAATCTGGCGTGGTTGGCTGTCAAAGTGAAACCGGTCGATATCTTCTGGCGCATATCGTCGCTCGCTCGAAGACAGTGTACGGAGTAATAGGAAAGTATTTGCCAGTCTCAACAACTACAACAACAACAAAAATAATAATAATAATAATTGTAATTCAATCATCTTTGTGATACTTTTCTCTCAATAGTTTTGTCTTTTTGGAATGTTAAATAAGGGCATACATAGTACTCCGTATGTAAATAGCGATGATGAATATCTGGACATTTCCAAACAAAAATTATTCCAGTGCATCTTTCTCACCAGGGTAGGCCCAGTGCAATGAACAGGTCTGAGAAGGAAAATGATTTTCCCATTCATGATGTTATGTATCATAAGATGGTAAGTGTTTTGAAGTTGGTGTTGGGGAAAGAGACGATTAAATATGAATTCAAGTAATTGAAATAAATTACCTCCCGAGCGCTTACTCCACACTCTCCTATACTACTAGTGAGAGTTACTGCCGGAGCACCTCAAAACATCCACAACCACTACATATCAGCTCTCCATAGCTCAACAATGACCCCGATTCACACAGTGAGAAGGCAGTGCCTTACTGCAGCTACTTCGCCACACTCGATTTTCAGCACTCGTGCCCTATCAACATCTGCCTCCGCAGCGCGAAATGCCGATACTACAGCCATACCTGCCCCGCCGCAACACCACAGGATCAGTCCCCGATGGCTTACAATGACAAAGAGGAGATTAGGTAAATGTATGATGTTTGGCTTACAGCCAGCACAGATCCAAGAAGCTGGGGAGATATTACAGCAAATTGCGAGGGAGTGGCGTGAATTGGTTGCTGGAAGCGAAGGTTACTTAACAGATGCGACAAGAAGGGGTCTGTTCCGGCAGAGTGTCGCTTGGGGAGAGATGGTAGGACGAACGTATTCTACATTCAGCGCAAGGCACTGGTGCTAATGTGAACCCTTTCCATGGAACATAGGATGCCATGGTGAGTTACTAATGGAATCCATATCTGAAACCATTCAACGCTTTCTACATTTCACTGACCTCTGGTCAAGGGTATATATATGACCATCATGATCCCGTTCACTAGACTCTAATGGTATTACCATTGATCGTACCTAGCGCCTAACTCTTGCTGTTTTTGACCAGGTCATGTTAATAATGTTAACTATGTCCGATACGCCGAGACTGCACGAGTATTTATGACTCGCAATTTTGCTACACATATAGATCCAGCCCATAAGAAAGAGTGGATGGATATTGTCAGCTCTACTAGGGTTGGCCTGATCGTAAGGAGCATCACGATCGATTACAAATTTGTGCGACCCTCTATCTCTCTAAATATACGCCAAGTGCGACATCATGTTAGCTAACAATGCTTCCCTCCACAGCCGATGAAATACCCCGACGAGGTCACTGTCTATCATAAGCTAGCACATGACCCATCTTCTCCTCATTCGCACAAAGACGCCTTTCATCTGGATGCCATGATCATTTCAGAGGCGCGGCAACGGCCTGCTGCCCGTGTCCAAGAAGACCTGGTCGTATACGACTATAGGCAGGGAAAGAAGACCAATATACCACCATTTGTCTTGGAACAGTTCAAGTCCACGTGGAAGTTCCAACAGAGGGCTAAGAAATTCTGGCAACAGCGAATCCTTGATATCGAAGCAAGGGTGCGAATGTTGGAAGTAGAAAGCTGGGACCGCGAGGATGCAGTCGAAGATACAGGATCCGCAAAGAAATAAATCCTCCCCTGACTTGATGCGGAGATAGCAATCAGGCCAATATACAGTACCTTACTTGAACTCCAGCAGGTCAACCGCTGGAGTACCTCATATCCTGCGTACAGTACGTACTCGGTACTGCACCCTCTGTATCGTATCGTACAAAATTACCACCCGTATCCATAGGTTCGCACGATACGGAGTACAAGATCCGTAATCTATCTTCTTCACCAAGCCCAGAAAAGCTTGCTTAACCAAGTGCCCGGCCCATCAAAGGTACTGTTCTCCGTATGTATGTACAGACATACTCCGTACCTAGTCTCGGTATTCTTAAGGAGATCCCATGTAGCCTCAGGGCTAGGCCTCTAAACGACCAATCCAAGAAAACCACAACCAACAGAGATATAAAAATTTCACCTAGAAACATCAACTCTTCATCAAGTAGTTCCTTTCACATATTTTCGCCTTTAACGACGACAAGGATTCAAATACTACCCTGCGTTTGGCTCGGGCATAATGACCCAGTTTTTTTTTTTTTTTTTTTTCCTCAGGTCGCCATTGATTGGCCCCATTGAGAGAAAAATTTATCCATCCATCCATCCATGGACGGATCTACCTTAAAAATAGGTACCTAATCTACGGAGTAATACATGTGCAGTCAATTCGTTGGTATTGAGTATGGTAACCGATCGATGAATGGTGCCTGCCCAAAGACAGATTTTTGTATCGTTTGCAGGGCGCCTTGCAAACCTGGCGGGGGGTATGCTGGAAACGTGATCATGAGCCAGGGTTCCCTTGTGCTCAAAGAGCGGAATGATCGACAGTTTAAAGCTGCTAGAGAAAAAGTCAACCCATGGTCAACACAAAGGTTTTCGGGTTCTTTGGAATGCTGGGTCTTCCCAGGTTGTTTACTCCGTACAGATGAATCATAGTTGACGTGGCTGATCATTTGGCCGCTGTTTGGTTTTATACAAGTCTTGGAGTAAATGGATTTAGAATCCATGGCCTCTTCTCGTTGCCAGCTGTGCTACGATCTTTTAAATCATGCTGGATCGGAAACTCAGGCGCCCAGTTTTCGGATTATAAAAGGAGATGCCTGCATATGTATGTGCGGTACAGGTCACTGGAGGTCTCCTACACCTAATTAAGTCACGTTTATTGGACGTTAATTACACTGCTAGATACATACAAACAGTCGTACCTGAAGTTCGGCAGGTGGTATGTCTTTCCGGCCGCGGACAGGCGCTACTGCTATGCTTATAATATTAAACGGCCGTGGGTAGGCATCCGGCTTGATCTTGCCTCCCTTACGAAAGAAAATCCAGCACAACCCCGCAAATATAACAGATTCAACGGAAAGTGGGTTAATTGGGATAAAACATCCCGGTGCTAATCAGTAGGTACCGATCATCTATCAGTGTCGTACCTAGGCGTAGTTGCCCGATAGCCTGTACTGGTATCATAGGTGCCTGCTACTCTGTACTACTGTACTTGCAGAGGTACCTAATAGATAGTATCTAGCAAAAGAACATCAAGTCCCTACTAGCTAGTAGGTAGGTACGGTACCTACAGGCACCTTAAGATGCTTCACCTGAAGTACTGTATGCACGGCTTACCCTATAAAGCAAGGAAGAAGATTAGTATGGGAAAGGCCACACACTACTAAATACTCATGAGAAGAGATGTATCATTCATAGGCCATTATTGCCTTAAACCCCCTTACAGAAGATACAAAGGAAATGGCAAATTTGACAGTTTACCTACTATTGTAGTATTGATTGGATGGTACGGTACTCCGTACGTGTACATACAGACAGACGTACGTACGTACCTAAGAATATGGCGTACTCAACAGTGTAAGCAAAGCAAAGATATCTACGGAGTAGATGTAGCATAAAATGGGATACCTAGTTCAAACTAATACATCGTTTCAGGGAAAAAGATACACTGGAAGGCGATCTATTATCCACCAGTCATCCTCATTTCTCTGACGGGCTTTCTTGGCCAAATCATATGTGGCACTACTAAAAGCCGTTAAATACCAATGGAGAGATAAGGAATGATCGCCTGCCATGGACTAACTATTCAATAAAGTTTATTCTGTACTAAGGGTCGGGGAACCATGCCAAAGACTTTCTAATACAGAATATTTCAATAGGATACATATAGGATACGTGGAAGCGTATTTTTTTCAACATACGGAGTACTTGGGTAGGCTAATTTTATCCCAAAGGACTCTACGGAGTATCTGGTTGTTGGTACGAATACTCCGTACTGTTTGTGTCTCTATACCTCGACCCTAGCACAAAAATACCAGAAGTTAGCCGAGCATTCCACATGTAAAGTATGTATGTATGTATGTACATACATACAGTACATACAATTGCCATGAACATCCACTACGCCAAAAAGAAAAGTGTAATTAATAATAATAATGAGAAGAAGAATAATAAAAGAAAGATCCCAGATTAGTAGTAGCCTCTGACAGAAAGTTCTTGAGGGTTAGTTGAGTAGTCCAGCCACAGGTGTGATTTCTTAACGCCGTCGAAAGCTTTTTATCGTCCTAGAGTAAGCTGCCCACAGACAGTCAACGAATTGTGTGATATCCAACCCCGCAGAAGGCCACACATGAGCTGAGGAAATCATCAGATCACCCTGGTTAAATATGTTGCAATCCTAGTTTGGGTGCATAAGCGGAGATGGATGGTAAACGCACATTTGGGACATGAAGGATGAGGGGTTAAGATGAAGCAATCAGAAGGCTATATGCTTCTTGGACCTGTTCCATTGGCGTCAACATGACAGCAGGTTTGTACACGTAGCATCCCGCTTACGAGTCCGATCTCAAAGAAAGAATGTGTAAGATGGCTCTTGAAACCAGCAAGGCTGGGGTCTTCCCGATAGCCACTGGATGATGGATACTCTTCAGCAGTAGAACATCAGGCCATCAGGCCCTTTCGAAAAGCTAAATACTGTTAACATGTTGGAGTGGGAGGATTCAGGTACTGGGTTTCAACGATATCGTCCATGGATCTTGGTGGACGTGTGGACCGACCTTCATTGCCGTGAATCGGCTGAAGAAGTACTAGTCGACGTAGGGTAAATCACCAAGGTAATTCTCAGTTGCAATGGACTACGAAGTACGGTCCATCGCTAGACATGCTAAAAGTGAAGTTCACTGTCATCCAAGTGTCCAAAGAGTACTTATTACTTACTACCTATAAAGTAACCATGATACCACACCTGCATTCTTTGTGGATATTGAGTTCCCACATCAACAGGAATAAGCAACGGCATCAAGATGGTAGATCTTCAGTAGTTATCCGCAGGGCTGTTTGATTTCCATGGTTTAGGTAGTTTGGAGGTCCCATAGTACTAGTAAACATCTGAATTACTTCCAAGTACAGAGTAGGAGGTAATATAAGGAAGACAAGCTTAGCGTGGTAATGTATGGTATGGCCCTCACAGGTTTCAATACCTCATACGGGTCCTGGTTATTCCGTACATACCTTTACGGGTGCAGATGGAAAGTGTGATTCCTCAGGCAGCAACAAATGCTATGGTGGCCTTATTGCCTTAGTCTTTCTTCCTGACGATCAGTTCCAACTTTCGTTTCGCCTTTTTCCCGCCTCGTCTATCCAAGACCCAAAAGTCTACCAAACCTCATTCTTTTTTCTCTTCTTTTTCTTTTTACCCCCCCCCCCTCCCCGCCACACCTTCTTACCTTCTCTTCTCCATATTCAATCTCAACTTCTCTTCTTCCTTTCCTTTCTTACCGCAACCATTTCCTCTTCTACCGCTTTTAGACCCCTCCCGTCATTCCTTTTCCTGCACACTTACTGCATTGTCTTCCCTCCGTCTCTCTCTTCCTCCCCTTCCTTACCCGTGTATCTGATACTGTCTCGTCTTTAACTCCACGCCTGGTCCAAGTCCTTGGCTGCCATTTGCCAAGCTGACTCGGACCTGGGTGTTAGGCACCCTTGTCCATGCCACGTTCATCGGCTACGGCTAGGAAGAGTCATAGCAATCGGAATGAGAATGGCGCCGCCGGCTCCGGAAAGAAAGTGAACAAGCAAAGATCGAACGGACAACTGAACGGGAATGCCAACGGTAGCTCTGCATCAAGTTCTGGACCCTCCTCTCAAGTCGACTGGCCCTCGTCTCGCTCCAATAGCGATACGGCAATTACTTCTACGGTAGCAACGGCAACGAAGGTCAACGGTACGACGGAGTGTTCGAAGGCGGATGGTAATGGACGTGAATATCTGAATGGATATGCTAAGGGTAACGTGGACATGTCTTACGGGCAGACGAATGGTGCAGTGCCGCAGAATGGCGGTCTTACTGGCCAGGCGTCGCGTCGTACGGAGAGTTCCAAGAGATCAAGCTCGAGCACCTCGATCAACCCGCTCCAACTGGCGTCGACTATCCTCAAATCCTGTCCGATGTATGACACGATCGCCATTCTGATCTTCCTTCTTCAGCTACCGCCTATGGTCCTTACGCTGGTGCAGTTCTTGTTCGCTTCTCTGACGTTCATGCCTCCTGGTGGTGCGTCTGCTGGCTCTCTGACGTCCAACTTCGATATCTTTCAGGGTCCAGCCGGAACGCCATCGCTTGGCACAATGATTGCGATGGATGGATTCTTCCTTCTCTTCTGGGGTCTTTTCATGTGGACATGGGCGCAAAACTTCGCTCTCGATTTAGCCCACGTTCAGGTCGCCATAACCCTGGGAGGAGGAGGATCGGGGAAAAACGGAGGGGTTAATGCCCTCTGTGTCGGTATTGTTCTTGTTTTGCATCTCATTCGGAGTAAAGGTATACAGGATTTTGTCATAGGTCACCTTCTTTCCGCCAAAATCATTAGTCCCGATCTACTATCGCAATACTCTCATCTTATGCCCCCCGAGTTTCGGCGCAGTGAACCGCAGTCTTCTCCGAGCTGGATCCGGAGTCTACTTGCGGTCCACATTTTAGCGCAAGCAGGTACCGCGATGGCTAGGCGTTCAATGGCTAAAAATAGGGCACCGGCTCCTCCACGAACTGGCAAACGTGTTGATACTGAAGCGTCTGCCGGCTCACAAACGCAAATCGATTCTGCGTTCGAGTCCGGGACCAGTGTATCTTCATATATCGGTGCCGATGGTCAACTTATTACGCCAGCAATGCATAAAGATGGTAGAGATCGGTTGATTTCGGCGAAGAAACGTAGGAGACAGGCAAACCAGGTCCGGAATCGCCAACCTTTTTGGGCTGCGCTTGCAAGCACCAAGGTGACGGTGATGAGGGAGTACGAACATTCCAGGGCTTTGTCGAAAATTGCTCGAGGTCTCTCTATGACTGAGGAGGATCTTCAGGGTGTTTCTCTGGATGATGGTCTAGTTTGGATTACCGATGTGGATAGCTCCTCTATCAAGTTTGCAGCGGGTGATCTCGTTTCAGATGATACTGGCATTTCTACCGCTTGTGAGACTGGACAATTGGGTGAGGATACGGAACCTTTCTATGTTTGCGTCAATGGTGCACTTTGGGCGACAGCCACGATTTGTAAAGTTCAGGATGCACCCAAGAGTTCAAGTGCAGTTCACTGGCGCGGCGAGATTTCTGGTCTTGCTCCCAATTGCGCCTACACTTGCTCTTTTGTGCGAAGTGATACGGAGGAAGAGATTTGTGTCATGAGTGTTAAGACGCCGGTCGCAAATGACGCAGAACAAGGTGAGGCAGACCCTCATTTGCTTGGAGAGTATCCGGTAGTCTGACATCTTTTTTTAGTAGCCTCCTCGGTAGCCACTCCACCGCAGCCGTCCTATCGACCGTCATCTCCAACGACCACATTGAGAAATTCCATCGTCAACGCCGAATTGAAACTGAATGAAAAGCGTACGCGGCTGAGGAAGGCCAAGAATGACCATAAACTGGTTGTTTCCAAGATCAGGAAAGAGCTGGACAATTGCAACCATCGTCTTCATAGCGGCACTGATGAAAATCGACAGAAGCAGCGGTCTTTGCAACTGGAAAGGAACATCAAGCAGACCGAAGAAGCTACTGCCGTTTTAGAGGTTCAGTTAGACAACCTGGAGAACGTTCCGGAGAAGGACTCTCTAGAATGGTCGGCAGAAAAGGCAAAGTACGAACACGAATTTGAGCTTCTTAATTCGGCTAAGGAAGACGTGGTCTCCGCACGATCGGCTGTTGCCCGCGAGGTGTCGCAACTTGAGTCGGATTTGGCCTCTACTATCCAAAGACGGGAACGTCTTCAAGGGCGCCGCACTAGGGTTAATGAGCAATACGAGCGTATCGTCTCTGCTAACGCACAGGGTCTCAACGAGAGAGAGCGTCGCGCCGCAGAACAGTTTGCTAGAGAGCAGGATCAGGCCAAACTCGAAGGGAATTTCAACGAACAGTTTGTGAGCATTAGCCAGTCGGTGCAGGAGTATCAACTGCGCACTAGTCAACTTTGGCAACAATGTATGGCTGTCGAACAGGCTCTCCAGCAACAACAACAGCAGCAGCAGCAGCAACAGATGCTCATGGACTCGGTTCCGTTGACACCTGAGGGCAATTTACCTGGTACCATCCCCCTCAGCGAGGCGCCCACCATGTCCCTAGCCGCCTTGACAACGAGCGCTTCCAGCAACCGATCATTGCTTGGACTTAGCTTCCCATCATTGAAGTCTAGCCCTCTGCAGCATGCGTCGTCCCCTATTGGTGCCACATCGTCTCATTCGACTAGTCCCATCCAGCTGCCGTCGTACCTGCAGCACCTCCCAACCTCGCCTCTCGCCAACACCACCTCCCCCTTCGAATCGGACTTCATCCACCGTGACCGATCTTTCTCCAATCGATCGGGCCGAAGCAGCCTCTATGGCTCTGATTTCCTGGATTCAAGCCGTCGGCCCCCCTTTCACTTTGATCCGTCTGAGAAGGTTGGCGAGAAGAGGAGAAGTTCTGGCTCCGAGAGCAATGCTCCTAACCTCGGGTTGAGACCGATCTGTAGCCCGTTCCCCAGGGCAGGTAGCCGTGCAAGCGGAAGCGGAAGTGGTGGAAGTGGTAGCGGCAGTGGTAGTCCCAACTCTGCAGCTGGAAAAGGCATTTAGGCTGTCAAACCGTTCAAGATAGTGGACACTGGACGATACTTCTCGCTCCTAGTCGCACGTGTTTCCCCTTCCCGCTCGTGTTGATCTTCCGGTATGGCGCTGAAATCCTGTTGGTTTTCCCAGACCATTCTAGATGTATCTAGCCCGGTGGCTTCATCCTGGTTTTGCTTCGCCTGTGATCAATAAAACTCCTTTGTCCTGTGTAGATCACCATAGCTCCTCTCTTCCTGGTATACAGGCAGTACTTGGTTGTGTTCTGTCCGGTACTTTAAACCCGATACGGGGAGGACTCAGTAAGTATGTGTATTAAGTAAGAATATCTTTATACTATGCGATATGTCGAGAGAGGCATACAAATCAATCAGATATATCATATCGTAAATTAATGCACGAACAGCGCAGGTTGAAGAAGGAAAAATCCTCAGAACCAGGTTCCGAGTCCCCGCGGATATACTACTATACTAATAAAAGAAAAAGAGATTTGATAATGGTCTCGTTCGGATTACTGGATAATATACAAAATTGGGAGAGAATAACGATACTATATACATAGGCGATCGATCAAAGCCATCAGATATCTAAAGCATGAGCACGAAGGCATTTGATTTGGCCTTCCGCGCATGCCGAACTTGAATACCACGTTGTTCTTAAGACGGATGTATAGCTAATCCCGCTGTAAGTCTAAATCTCATGACCCATTTCCCAAAACCGGGTGTTGGCATATGTTAAACATAGATCGGTAACGGAGTGTGCGTTGGCAATTGCGTCCGGACTCGTCAGATGATCCGAGAGGACTTTTACAACGGTCCCGACCACAATCGTGTGGTCGTTCACTTCGATCCCCTTCGGATGAAGTCGACATTCGAACACGAAGGGAATGTCCGAGAGAGCATCTGGTTCTGGGGCATCTGCAGGGTTCTTTCTCCGGAGCAGAGGTAGCGGTCTGGTGGACGCCTCCTCGCTGGATGCAGAGGTGTGCGGGACGAACTCGAAGTCGCCCTTTCCGTTTACGATGGACAGGTTATGGTTGCCCTTAGAGAAATCTCGGGCAAGGGCTGCTGTTAGTTGACTGGGGGCTAAGAGATGAACGAGGAATCGGTTTGAAGATTGAAGTGCGCTCAGTGTCTCGGATGGTCGTCGCACGTTAAATGAAATAGCAGGCTCTGGGTGCAGTGCCACGGTGTTGAATGAGGAGACTGTCATTCCGCGGAAGGCTTTCTCGAGAGGTTCATGGGGGTCTGTGGCTGTGATGATGGCAACGGGGTAAGGTACTCGTCTCATCAGTAGACGGACTTGGTCCGGTAGGGAGAGAGCGGCATTCTCGATATCATGAGGATCATTTGCCCTGCCGGATTGAGAGCGTGGAAGGGTGGGACTCGGAGACGTCGCTCCAGCGCTGCGGATGGTTCTGCGAGAGTGCCATTGTTGCGCTCGGAGAGGCAAATCTGTACTGGCAGAGCCACGGTGGAATCCTGGGCCATAGAGGATGATTAGAAAGCAGTCGTCGGAGCCAGAGGACACTCAAGTCCAACCTTTTACTTGACCCACAATCCGGTTAACAGAAACCGCAGGCCGTGAGTATGGCTTCATTCCGCCGGGAGAAGAGCGGACAAGCTCTAGGGCTCAAGGAGCGACGGGCGACAAAGCAGAAGATAGACTGGCGACAAAACCATGAAATCTCCTCAAAGGCATCATGAATCTTCAGAGAACAATATCCCAAGGACGGATTCAATCGGCGAGCATTCTTGCCAAGTGCGCGACGAGACCACTACTGGCGACAAACGTGAATTGTTCAGTTCGTTTCCCGAAAAAAGAAAAAAGGACATCCTGTTGATGCTTATGTAAGGAGGTTTTTCCCAATCCGCCAAATTTCTCGATAGACTCTGATCTTAACCCGCCGAACAGCACATTCCAGATTGATTCGAGTTCGACTGAAATCCCTTGTCCTCCCGGTCTGTTTCGACTCAATTCTTCTGTTTCGTCCGCGTCGAAATGTCATTTAGTCTCCCCCTCCGCCACAGCGCCATCTCCGCCGCCCGAGTTCAGACCTCCACCACTTTCATCTGCTCTCAATGTCGCCATGCGACTCTCCTTCGACGCCCTAAGCGTCCCTACACTTTCACTCAGCTTATCACTCTATCGGACGGTAGCACCTTCACTCACCGCACGACGTCTCCCGCTCCTGTCTACCGCTCCACCCGTGACACGCGCAATTCCCTACTGTGGAACCCATCGTCGAGCAAGTTGATGAATGTCGAGGAAGACGAGGCCGGTCGACTGGCAGCATTCAGAGCCAAATTCGGACGGGGCTGGGATGCGAAGACTCCGACCGAGGAAGAATCAAGCAAGACACCGGAACAGATGGATCAAAAGGCCGAGGCTGCGGCAAGAGCTGCTGCCGAGGAGGAAGAAGATGATAACCTGTTGGATCTAATCAGTTCGTTTGGACAAGAAGAAGAGCAACCGTCTGGGAAGAAGAACTGAACTACGTTGGAATTTTAGGGGAATTTCTGTATCATTTACTCGTTTATGGTCTACACCTTTTTTTTTCTTTTGAAGCTTTCATGTACAGTACATCATACCATTTGGTTGGGATTCCAGCATTGAGAGTTTATGCCTTCAGAATACTTCTTCTCCAAAGGCTGCATGCAGTAGCTTGGTGTTGAATTGGTATCGGAGTAAATGGCCATCTATTGTCCGCCATCGAACTTTTGTCGAAGAAGAAGGCAGGAAGGTCAGCGGCAAAGAAAAGAAGTCATTTCGAATTAATTCCGAGCTACTGGTATCGATACACTGCTAACACAGTAATTCCGACTGCAAGATTGCCTCAGACTCAGCCATAAATTCAGGAAACAAGTCGTCCACCACACCGCATCATACATGGTAATAATGACTGACATGCGTCGTTCAACTGATAACGGTGAAAAATGAGGGATGAAGGGGACAGTGGCCTTCCTTTTGTACAGAGTAATAGAACGGATATGAGAGCACTTAAGCTTCTTCCTCTGCCGTGGCAGCTTCTATATGTCCCTCGAGCGCCGGCTCTGTGGGAGCATCCCCTACAGCAGGAGAGGCATAGAATGGATTGCCTTCTTCCCCTGCATCCAGTTGCAATAGGAAGGTTTCCCAAAGCTCGATCAGCTGCGAAGATGCATTAGTAACCGAGAGCGCCTGGGTACTCAAACTGCAGTAACATACCTCCTTCTGGGCTTCGACCGCACTCTCTAAAAAGGTTTCCACGCCAGACTTGAAATCCTCCACCTTTTCCTTTTCAAACCGCTGCAACTCATTCCGCATCAGCCGTCCCATATCTTCAAACAATAGCCTCGCCTGGTGGACCTTGCGTTCCGCATCGGCCACGTCGGCATTGACCTGGTTTAGGCGGTCTTGTTGTGTCTTTCCTTGCCGGAGAAGTTTCTCCTGAGTATGCTTGCGCTTCTGCATTTCCGACTCGGCTGCATGCCAGCTGTGAAAAGCCTTCTGCCGCTGAGAGAACGCCGTCTTGACACTTCCAATCAAACGGAGATATTCGTCAATTGTGATTCCTAACGTAAGGACATCTTGCTGTGCCTGGCGCTCATACAGTTCCTTTATGCGCAACTGTAGATCCGAAAGCCCGTCGAGAGGGGAGGAGAGAGCGGGAGACAACTCAACAGCTGCCAGCGCGTGGAGAGATGCCGAGAAGTCACCCGCAGCTTCTGCCAGCCCCTTACGTTGGGCGACTACGGTGTCGATGGATTTCATCAGGGCCTTGAGCTGATTCTCCAAGGCATCCAAGTAAATCTTTCGATCATGGAACCACTGATGTGATCGTTAACGCAGCGACTTCACAGCGTTCAGTGTCAAAAAGACTTACATCATCATGCTCGACAAATTTGGACCCTCCACCAACATTGATTCCAAAGGAGCTAAACATACCCTTGGTCTGACCTAGATCTGGCTCCCGATTCTCCTTGTTTTTAACATCCAGATTGAAGGTGTCGCTCTCGAGAAAGATCTTAAGGTCTCCATCGTGCTGAAGGATAGGATGCGCAGCAATTTTGTTGAGCATGCGCTCCAGTGCAGCCCTTCTGGACTCGACGAAATTAGTATCGAAACGGCCAACTGCCTGCTTCTCTGGAGGAGGGGGAACGACAACGCCAGGGTTGTTATTATGCATTGAATTGTAGAGCCAAAGAAAGTCGCGGTATCGGCGGCTAACAGTGAACTCGGATTGACGGTAGGCCTTGGAAGTTGTCTGTGTCCCGTGTCAGCATAGTGAAGCAGTTTCAATTCGCAGCTGGAGAGGGATCTACCTTCGTTCGAACCTGGTAAACAATATGACTGCTCGTCAGATCTCCCACTTTGTGCGGGTCACCGACCGTGATTTCGAAAGTCGGCTTTGCTGCCTTCTCCACACTAATGCTAGGTTCTGATAGTCTCTTCGAGCTGTCTGCATCGCTTGGTGGTTGTACCGGAGGAGGTCCCCTAAACCCCGAACCGTCTTCTTCAAGGTTCACCGAATCGACCATCCCAGTAGCACTGGATGTCTGAGACGCAGACGAGGTGGGCCGAACATTGCGCCCAGCAAATGCTTCTTTCTGGGGTGGGATAGGTGCCTGCTCGATCGCTGTAGGGCTACTTTCGTCGGCTTTGTCCCCGAGAGGGCCCAACGGATCCAGGGTATTATCAACCGCTTCTAATTTTGTCGCTTGCGCGCTGATCTTGCGGACACCTCGCGGAGCTCGCCGTACCGGAGAACGAGAAATATTCGAACTGGGTTGTTGTGACGATTGTTCCTGAGCTGCGGGATGATGCGGTTAGGAGGTGGGTTGGAACAGGGATCCAGATACGGGGGTGAAGGAACGCACTAGCATCTTCGGTTTCCGACCTTGTCGACTGCGAGGGAACGTCTGTACATCAGATTAGACATGCCGAAGATGATGCGCTTGTATTGTTTGTGACTGCCTGCTTACCGCCCCACGGGGAGTCACCAGCGACCAGATCCATGAGAGAAAGATGGGATAGGTGGCAATTGGTGGGGAAGTTGTAAGGAACGTGGGATATTAATTGGGAAAAAAAAAACTGACGGAGAATTCGTCGACTTGGCAAATGGGAGTTGGGGGGGGGGGGGGGGAAGAAGAAGCGAGGAAAATCGAGGTGAAGTTGAAGTTGCTTCAGAAGGAGAATAGCAGGAGAGAAAGCGAGTCAAGTGGATGGAGTTGGAGAAGCGATTAAGTTTAAGTTGGACAGATAAATTAAATCCGTATATAAATTAAGGCTGGCACTGACTTCTTGTCACCCGCGCCCGGATTTATTTAAAGCTGTCAGTGCCCCAGGCCCCCAGGCCCCCAGGCCCCCAGGCCCCCAGCCAATGCCTGAATCCACACGGGATCACTGATCACTGATCAATCACATTTAATTTATATGCAACTTGAATCTACTCCGTAATCTAGTGGCGGATTTTCTAATATATGTGTTTACATCATACTCCGTACATTACTCCTTCAAGGATTTCATTCAATGGATCAAATCATCATCATCGTCATCATGGTGGTATCTTTATATAGGATATTATATTATCGAC
The DNA here is from genome assembly GCA_009193565.1 of Aspergillus coremiiformis. Lineage (NCBI taxonomy): Eukaryota > Fungi > Ascomycota > Eurotiomycetes > Eurotiales > Aspergillaceae > Aspergillus > Aspergillus coremiiformis. The sequence goes on along the minus strand of ML739149.1, from coordinate 18,034 downwards.
TGGACCGAGTCAGCTCGAAACTACTGCTCCAAGGTCCTCAATAACAGAAACCCTGCAGGTCCGTTGCGCTAAGAATGGCCTTTACACATAAAGCTCATCTATACCGCAACCCACGGGAGACCGAGCTTGTGCATCTCCACAGCAAGTTGAAACAGATAATCCAAGCTCTCACACTGGGTCTTGGCCTTGGCAACATCGTCACCCCAGACGTAACTATACAACTTGTTAGATGTCGGCCCCCGCCAAACGAGGAGCTGGTGAACACTCACATTCCGTGTCTTCTCACAAGAACCGCGCAGGTGTCAGGGTTTTCCTCCATCGCCTTCTCCAGGCTTCCGGTAAGATCCTCCTCGAAGGCAGTGTTCTCAATGATCGGGATTTTGAGAGTATCGAAGAAGCCGAGCATACCCTTGCCCTTACCGCGGGGAATACCCTTGATCTGTTCAATATTGTTGATCTCGAAGTAGCCTCCGGGGCCCTTCTCACGCTCCACTAGAAGCGTCACCAAGACGGCCCACTGGGAGTGAGTGTGGATACAGCAGCCGGCACCACGCTCAAAGGCTGCAAGGAACAGAGGGGTACAGGCCGATGGCTTCAGATCGAGGGGTTTGCGAATATATTTGCGCTCGGAGGGGGGATATTTGGGGGTTGGAAATTGAAGAACAAAGATGTTCTCCGGTTGCATCAATTCCTTCTGCACACCGGACGGCGCAATGAAGATGTGATCCCCGCGCCGGATCGAGGTCTACCCGCAGTCAGCTTTCATGGACGGTGTGGTTTTAGAAATCGAGGTTGACCGATCACGTACTCCACCACCAGTGCCAGTGACCCATCCCCAATTGTAGAACTTGCGACAAAGCTCCGGAATCAAGTTGGAGGGGTGCTGCGGGTCGGAAGACTGGACCAGATGGTCATTGTTGTGGTTCTGGACTTCCTGGGCCATGATGTACCGCCTGGTGACTTGGAAAGTAGTTTAGAGTTCCAAGTTGTGAAGAAACGGACAAAGGAGGAGAGGCTAAAGAAGAGAAAGAATTTGAGTATAATTCAAAACGGTGTTCGTATCTAAGATTTTGCAAGGGAAGTTGGGAAAGCGACAAGAATGTCGGCGGGGGAGGGGTACTTGAAGGACTTCAACCAAGATTTTTCCAGTTCTTTTTATTTTATTTTTTTTAACTATGTTTTTTTCGTAACTACGGAGTAGTCTAGCGGGAAGAAGATCGCGCAATCACCATCCATGGATTGACTGAGATACATGGGAAGAGTATCCGTACCTAGGTAATGGATCAGCTACATAGACTTGGAGAAATCACATTGATCGTACTCCGTATTGAATAGTATTTATATTCAATTTAAAAATAGAGAAAAAAAGTACAACCATAATCGACATCCATACTCGGGACCGTATAAGTAAGTATACTGTCGACAATTAAGTGGGCCATAATAGGGTCCTGTAATGTATATCAATTACAGGAAATCATGTGTTGACTGTATGTATGTACGTTACCAAAAGAACCGAATACTCCTATAAGTTCTTATCAGAATAAGGATCTATTAATTTTTCAATTGAATTTCCATAGATTGAATAGTGTATTTCTCTCTCTCTCTCTCTCTCTCTCTCTCTGAATACGATGGAGCGTTGATACTTGATTAAAGGCCCACTTAATTGTCGATGAGATTTATATGAATGGATACCGTCCCGATATACTCCGTACTCCGTATCCGTACAGACCAACTAAAAAAGCAATGAAACGGATCCTCGAACAGAGAATTCAAAACGACAGAACATTGGAGAACCTGCCACTAACCCCAATTAGGCGTGGGAAACTTTACCCCAAGGGGCAAGCGGCAGCGGAAGAGGCCAGATTGAACTTAAGCTACCTTGCCAGCTTCATACGCCCAACACTTACTTATATTCAATCTCCCCGACGCTTTCTCCTCCTCTCTTCTTCTTCTCTCGCTCGTGCGGTTAGTTAGTTTGTGGTACGCTCTCACCTTGACATTCTTTCCCCCCCCCCCCTACCCTCTCACCTCTCCCGAGGCCCAATTGCTGTGTTTGTTTCTTTCTTTTTCCAAAGTTTCTACCGAGTCGGTTTGAGCGCCCGTTATCATTCATCATGCGTTTCAACGCAGCTGTTGCTTCCGCTTTGGTGTCCTCAGCCACTCTCATGGGTTATGCTCATGCTGAGGAGGCTGAGACAAACCCCGATGCTACTTCCGTAGTAGAGAAGCCGGTTTTCACAGTAAGTTATCCAGAAGGTTTAACGCTCCTCGGTCCCGACTCAGCCGGCTAATGACGCGCAGCCCACCACCATCAAGGCTCCTTTCCTCGAGCAATTCACCGATGACTGGGAATCTCGGTGGACCCCATCTCACGCGAAGAAGGAGGATTCCAAAACGGAAGAGGATTGGGCCTACGTCGGTGAATGGTCTGTTGAGGAACCCACTGTCTTCAAGGGTATCGACGGAGACAAGGGTCTCGTTGTGAAGAACCCTGCCGCGCACCATGCCATCTCCGCGAAATTTCCCAAGAAGATCGACAACAAGGGCAAGACCTTGGTTGTCCAGTACGAGGTTAAGCCGCAGAGTAAGCTTGTCTCCACGACAGTTGTTGAACATGCAGAGTACTGATACCCACCTTGCTAGACTCCCTTGTTTGCGGTGGCGCCTACCTCAAGCTTCTTCAGGAAAACAAGAAGCTTCACGCCGAGGAGTTCTCTAATGCTACTCCCTATGTCATCATGTTCGGTCCCGACAAGTGTGGTGCTACCAACAAGGTACGTCTTGGGAAATACTTCTACATCGACCTCTGAGAGTTGCGACTTATATATCATTAGGTTCACTTCATCTTCCGTCACAAGAACCCCAAGACTGGCGAGTATGAGGAGAAACACCTCAAGGCTCCTCCCGCCGCTCGCACCAACAAGGTCACTTCCTTGTACACTTTGATTGTCCGTCCGGACCAGTCCTTCCAAATCCTCATTGATGGTGAGGCTGTCAAGAACGGTACCCTACTCGAGGACTTCAATCCTCCTGTCAACCCGGAGAAGGAGATTGATGACCCCAAGGAAAAGAAGCCTACCGACTGGGTGGACGATGTCCAAATTCCCGACCCTGAAGCCACCAAGCCTGAGGAGTGGGATGAGGATGCCCCCTATGAGGTTGTTGATGAGGAAGCCACCAAGCCTGGAGACTGGCTTGAGGAAGAGCCCGACACCATCGCCGACCCCGAGGCTGAGAAGCCTGAGGACTGGGAAGATGAGGAGGATGGTGATTGGATTCCCCCTACTGTCCCCAACCCCAAGTGCAGTGAAGTCTCTGGATGTGGCCCCTGGACTGCTCCGATGAAGAAGAACCCTGCCTACAAGGGCAAGTGGACTGCTCCAATGATCGACAACCCCGCCTACAAGGGCCCGTGGGCTCCCCGCAAGATCGCCAACCCAGCTTACTTTGAAGATAAGACTCCCTCCAATCTCGAGGCTATGGGCGCTGTAAGTATCTCTTTCCTGGTGTGATTGACTTCCAACAAAACTAATAATTTATAGATTGGCTTTGAGATCTGGACCATGCAGAACGATATCCTGTTCGACAACATCTACATTGGCCACTCCCCCGAAGATGCCGAGAAGCTCCGTAAGGAGACCTTTGATGTTAAGCATCCCATTGAAGTGGCCGAGGAGGAGGCCTCCAAGCCCAAGACGGAGGAGACTGCTGCCGCCACCAGCGTTAGCTTCAAGGAAGATCCCGTCACTTTCGTTCGTGAAAAGGTTGACCACTTTGTTGGACTTGCCAAGCAAGATCCCGTTAACGCCGTGAAGCAAGTCCCTGAGGTCGCTGGCACTTTGGGAGCCCTGCTTTTGTCGATGGTCCTCATCATTGTGGGCGCTATCAAGGCCAGCAGCCCAGCACCTGCTCCTGCCGCCAAGAAGGGCAAGGAGGCCGCCGGCGCTGCCAAGGAGAAGGCCGGCGAGGCTGTCAGCAGCGCTGCGGATACGGGCAAGGGCGGCGCTACCAAGCGTACCACGCGTTCGTCTGCGCAGTAATGATGTGCCATTATACCCAGAAGAGTGAAGAGGAGTGTAAAGAAGAAACAAATAAACTTAAACACAGATTTACAATTTCGATATCATACCCGACGTTTATCGCGCGTTCAAACAATGGTCTCCCGTGTTAACGGTTGAGGGAATGCTATCCCTTTTGATGAGATATGAGAGCATACGGATAGGGAACCGTTTCTGCTGGAGCTTGTAACGTAGCTTTTGTTCTTTCCCTTGAAAACCCCCTTTCGGCAGCCCCCCCCCAACAAAATCTTCTGCGCCGTTTTATTGTGATATGAATTAGGAATCGATTGCTTTTCTGCATTAGCTCATTGAATTGACAGTCTCATACGAAGTACTTAAGCAGTGTAAGCCAACGTTCTGGGGAGGGTATCTATCCACAGCCTGAGATGAAGCTAAGGATTAGTTTCTTTGTTCTTTGCAAGAACGAGAGTGTATATCGACGGACCCATTGATGTCTTTAGTAATATATGAGGTATGCATGTACGGAGTACCTTACCTTAGCTTAGTAGGTACTAGTATCTACTCCGTACCGTACTATCCATGAAGTACCTCCGACAGTGGTACTGTATGATTGGTCGACAACGCCGAAGAGCGTTATCGGTTGGCCTCGGCGATAAGTCACGGTATCCATGGATTGGGAAGTTGTTTGTCTCTTTTGGAATCATTTATACTCCGTACTCATCATTCATTCCATGTGGTGAAAACAGATTACTATCCATTATTTATACCTATTAAGTGACCTCCTTTGCCTTCTGGCACATTGATCATTCTTCCAAGGTTCCCTTTGCCTTTTACTGCTTTCATCTCTCTCCTTCCAGAATGGCTGCCCGTCGGTCTTTTGCCCGTTCTCTCCCCACACTCCGGTCTGCGTCTCCCCGCACATGCGTTGCCAACGCATCGTCTGCCAGGTCAGCAACGTCGCGTTCTTTAATGACATCCGGTATGCCTTCTTCATCAGCTCGTGTTGCTCGACATACTTCTTCTATAACTGCATCTTCTTCTTCCAACATTGCCGCGCGCAGACTGCACGCCACCGCGCAACAAATGGTCCCCGCAACGACTTCCGCAGCGACTACCGCTACCGAGTACCCGACAGACCACCAGCCGATCGCTAACCCAATCGATACGGCCAATTTTCTGAACAACGAATTTGTTCCTTCGAAGGCCACCACCTGGATTGACCTTCATGACCCTGCCACCAACAATCTCGTAACTCGAGTGCCTCAGAGTACAGATGAGGAGCTGCGGGCGGCGGTCGAGTCTGCTCGGAAGGCATTCCCAGAATGGCGGGCAATGAGCGTGATTGCTAAACAGCAGATCATGTTCAAGTTTGTCAGTTTAATTCGTGCCAACTGGGACCGCCTTGCTGCATCTATCACCCTAGAACAAGGCAAGACTTTCGCCGACGCCCGGGGTGACGTACTCCGTGGTCTACAGGTCGCTGAGACCGCGTGCGGCATCACTACGCAGCTTACGGGTGAAGTACTGGAAGTTGCCAAAGACATGGAGACCAGAAGTTACAGGGAACCCTTGGGGATCGTTGCAGCCATTTGCCCCTTCAGTAAGCCCCCTCCTGTGGCATTAGAGGATCCACCCTTCTCCCCGAGGCTAACCGCTCCCCGCAGACTTCCCCGCAATGATTCCTCTTTGGTGCATTCCCATTGCTACCATTACTGGCAACTGTCTCATCCTTAAGCCATCGGAGCGTGATCCCGGTGCCGCCATGATCTTGGTGGAGCTGGCTAAGGAAGCTGGCTTCCCCGCTGGTGTCATCAATGTCGTCCATGGATCCGCGAAGACCGTTGACTTCATTCTTGATGAGCCTGCCATCAAAGCCATCAGCTTTGTCGGTAGCAACCGGGCTGGTGAGTACATCTACACTCGGGGTTCTGCCAACGGCAAACGTGTGCAGGCCAATCTGGGAGCCAAGAACCATGCCGCCATCCTTCCCGACTGCAACAAGAACCACACCTTGAATGCTATTGTCGGGGCTGCTTTTGGCGCTGCAGGCCAGCGCTGCATGGCCCTCACCACGATAGTCACAGTTGGCGAGACCGAGGAATGGCTCCCTGAGATCGCGGAGCGAGCAAAGGCCTTGAATGTCAACGGCGGATTTGAGGAGGGCGCCGATCTTGGCCCCGTGATCAGCCCGGAGAGCAAGAAGCGCATTGAAAACTTGATTGCCAGTGCAGAGAAAGAGGGTGCAACGATTCTTCTCGATGGAAGAGGATACAAGCCTGAAAAGTACCCCAATGGCAATTTTGTAAGCGAATCCTTTCCCGAAATCTATGAATTACGCTCTTGCTGACTGACTGTGTGCTAAGATCGCTCCCACTATCATTACGAATGTCACCCCCGAGATGACCTGTTACAAGGAAGAGATATTCGGTCCTGTCCTGGTCTGTCTTAGCGTTCCCACGCTTGAGGATGCTATCGACCTCATCAACAAGAATGAATACGGTAACGGAGCTGCCATCTTCACTCGTTCCGGCTCTACTGCATCTCGTTTCCAAAAGGACATTGAAGCCGGACAGGTTGGCATCAACGTCCCCATCCCGGTCCCTCTTCCCATGTTCTCTTTCACCGGTAACAAGAAGAGTGTCGCTGGTGGTGGTGCCAACACTTTCTACGGCAAGCCTGGCTTGCAATTCTACACCCAGCAAAAGACCGTGACAAGCTTGTGGAGAGCTGAGGATGCCGTCAGTAGCAAGGCGCATGTTGTGATGCCGACTCACCACTAAATTGGACTTGCGATACAAAACAATGCAGCTTCCAGGTTATATATATATCTCCCTAAGTAATTTCGGGTATTTGGAAGTTTACAGTTATAGGCGTGTGCTTCAACCTGTGACTATCTTGCGGGATACTGCGCAAAATGATGATACTATTAATGCTATTCAAGTTCAACCTTCCCCGCTGTGTTACGCGCGCTCTATCCTGCAGGCAAACCTGCCTAGACTCCCATGCGTGGACTAAGTTCTCCTTTTCCATGTACATCATCTAAGAATTTACGCTGATCTGCAAGAGAATATGGAGAGAAGCAAGGAGCTGGAATTAATTCCGTTCTAGTCTAGACAATTGAAGGCTTGCAAGGTATTTCATTCAACGCTTATGCTTCCCGGGGTTTGTTGAAGGTGTACACGAACCGGGCCATTTCATATTTGTTGTCCTTGGCAGCGACCACACGGCGAGTGTAGTAGCGGGTTCCCTGGATCACTTCGAAGCCCCAGATCTAATAATTCGCAGTTAGCGGCCATCCGAAATCTGGCACCATTGGGACGTGGAAACAACAGGAAATACATACTTGTTCCGCAGTCCAGCCGTTGTCCAGGCTCTCGACAAAGCTCTGGAGGAAAAGGCTCTCACCCTCTCCGTACTCCTCACCGGCATTGTCCGCAACGAAACCCTCAGTATCCTTTCCGTCGATCAGGATCTCGCCCTTCAAGAACTTCTTTACCTTCTCGTCGTCGGTCTTGGTGACGATGTCAACGTTCGGGCAGAATTTTCCATTCTCGCCCTTCGAACCGCGGCACAACCGGGATTGACCTCGGACCTTGCCGAAGACGTGGTCTTCGTGTTCCCGTGGCTCCCAGTCAGATATACGATGCTCGGTTGTACCTTTGATTCCTCCAGTGACCACCTGATCGATGTTGCTATGCAACAGCTTGGGATCGTTTTCATCGGCATAGTGATGGATTTGGAGGGTAATAGTTGCCAAGCCGATGACTTTACGCTTCAAGTAACCCATGCCTTGCTACTCATGACCAAACCAGTTTCTCTTAGTGAAGGCTCCCACATCTATTTTCTTTTGGTTCGTTGGGATCACGTACCAGTGCCAGAATCGACTCCGTGGGGTCGGAGATGGTTTTGTCCTACGGACCCACGGGCGATGAGAGTCAGTCATGTCGATAATTCCCTTGGATCGAAGCCATCCCAGAAATTCTAGTCTAAGGATCTCTACATACCATTGTCCATTCACCACTGAGGTCCTTGATGGTGACGTCTGCGGGGGCAGCCATGGTGTGATGTGGGGTAGTAGGGATTAGATAAGAGATATGCGTATAAAAGAAGAGGAAGAAGAAGAAGAGGATGAAGACGAAGACGAAGAAGAAGAAGAAGAAGAAGAAGGAAGAAGGATGGTGCTGAGAGTACCTAAGAATGTGGTAAGTTGGGATCACAGAAGTAAAGGAACGGAGGAGGACTCTGGTCAGGTTAAATAGAAGAAGATGTCACGACTTCATAGAATCATGTGTCCTTCCGGGGGGTTCCACACAAATCCCTTGATTCGGAATGAACCACCCTGTTAGTAGAGAAATTATTTATTATTCGTTTGTCCACCTCCCGAGGCAGTCACCATTCAATGTGCATGTGTTCTTCTTTATCGTCCCTGCCTTTTTGTTCCGGTTTCCACCCTGTTGGATGGACTATTCAATGTGCAAACAGGACTGAAACAGGGAGAAAGAAGGTCCTATCAAGGACTCTTTGTATAAACTGGCACTATTAATGTATATTCGTACAGAGAGTACGGAGTAGTCAGTGGACTACCTTCTATCAACTTGCCTTGAAACGGAATGGGAAATTAAACCACACGGAATGCCTCAGGTGTCAAAGTCACAACCACCAACCCCCCCCTTTCACGTGCCAGGCCCAATTTATTTCCCATCGTTTGAACTCCTTAAGTACTGTACATTCACTCCAACAACTTCCAACACACTCTAGATCATGGCGTTCAATAAGAAATATGCGGGTCTTCCAGATTTGGTAAGTTACCTTTCCTATGCGACGTTCCCTCTGTTTTTCCACCTCCAGTTAGATTGACCCATTGCTTTTTTGGACTTAGGATCTCGCTCCCGATATCTACGAGACTCCCGATCTGACCGATGAAGCGTCCACTGTACCGGTTAGCCACCACGCCTCATATCGTGACGCATTGCGCTTTCTCCTAACCAGGTAGTAAATATGTCAATCTCTTGCAGACTGCAACAATCCGCACCACTTCCAATGCTGATGATGATGCCGGCTCCAACCCCGATATTGACCGTGAGGGCATCAATGCGGACGAAGCACGCGCTCATTTCCTCGGCGCGAGTGTTGATGCGCGCGAGGTCAATTTCTCCGATAGCATCGCTACGAAACGGAAAGCGTATAGGAACAAGAATCGCCGACGCCGGAGACACGACAATGGCTTGGAAGAAGTTGGAGACTGGAGCGACAGCGAAGAGGAGGGCGTGGAGAGAAAGCTTGCTCGCCTTCGGAGAGAAGTGGAGGAATTGAAGGATGCGATGGCTGCCCGGCACGCTCAATCAGGGTCCAAAGAAAACCAATCAGACCAGAAGGAAGAGCAGGACGACGGTGTACTGGAGTTGAGTCGCGCGTTGGATAATCTCTATACCTCCTCTCGGAGCCCAGCCGGATCGCACTCGGCAGCAGCACTACTGTCCAAGAAGATCTCTGAACCATCGACTGGTGACCCTGACAAGCCTGACGGACCAACCGAGAAGGTGGAGACGGAGATTCCATCTGCTACCTCGTCCGGCGTTCTGGCCCACGCAGCGGCCTTTGACGGCCGGCTGGCACTTGTCGAGGCTGCTATGGGTATCTCTAGCTCCTCGAACCCCTTTCTCGCGGATGGGAGCTCGGATGTGCCACTCCAACCGGTCCTACCCGCTCTAGACCACCTTACATCCCGACTTACCACTTTAATGAACATCCTCGTCGGTCCGGCTCCTGTCTCGGCGGTCCCAACAATAGGCACCGCTCCACCATCAACAACAGTGTCGACACTTCACTTGGAGAACCTATCAACTCGCGTCAGAAAGTTAACCGCCGACACCGAAGCCCTAGCGTCAGCACGCAAGCGTGCTGTAGATGCAGCCAAGGCCGCGCAGAGCGCCCGCATCGCCTCCGCAGCCCTCGAACCCTCCGACGTGTCCGTGTCCTCCTCATCAGCGACAGAGGTCGACCCAGCAGCCACTCAACGCGATGAACAAGCCACGAAGATCCAGGCTCTCTACGCCACCCTGCCAACCATCCAATCCCTCCACCCAATCCTCCCCAGTGTCCTGGAACGACTCCGCTCTCTCCGCGCTATCCACGCAGGCGCCGCACAGGCCTCCGAATCTCTCGACGAGTTGGAAAGACGCCAGGCAGACATGGCGCGGGAGATCGACCAATGGCGCGAGGGGCTGCAGGTCGTCGAAGAAAAGATGACCCAAGGAGAGGCGGCATTGAAGAGCAATATCGCGTTGGTTGAGCCTTGGGTCCGTAATCTAGAAGGTAGACTGGAAGCACTGGAAAGTAATGTGCCATGAGTGATTGAGGCTTTCTTGGAATGATGGAAATACCCATGTTTGTTTGTTTTTTTTTTGTCTTGTTCAGATTCATACATATACAGAAAGCTGATGACGGCGTGCTGTACACCCTTCTCCATCTCTTTCAGGTGCAATGTTGGTCGAAATGATATCCTGAGAATACACACGCTATAGACTGCTTGGTCTCTGTGCGAATAGCACTGTACCCACCTCCTTTGGAATAAGATACGGAATAGAGTATACGCATTAAAAAAACCCATACCGATCTATAGAAATAGAGATACAAACAAAGATCAAGCAGAAATCCGCCCCAAAATCTTAATCTTCGGCTCCATCCTCAACTCAACCCACCAGCCACGGGTAATAGCACGGCGAACAAAATCGCGACCCTCTCTCCAAAGCCGGGCACTTTCGTCACCAATGAACCTCCGAAGAACCTGCTCTTCAACTGCGCCCACGGCCTCATCATCCGGCCGGATGATCTTCAGTCCCGCGAATCCATTAATCACGTCCACGTCTTCCCAGTGACCAGGGCCAGAGATGGAGCGGACCTTGGTTTCTTCTTCTCCTGGTTCGATAAGGAGGTAGTCGAATTGGGTCCAGAAGGAAGATGTGGATTTGAGCGTTTCGTTTTCCGTTTTGTCGTATTTCCAGGTTGCGATGTTGGTTTGGGCGGTGGGAATTGGATTCTCTGATGGGGTGGGCATTTCTAGGAATCGAGTGACACCTGTTTGGCAGGCGAGGTTGCCTAGGTGTACGGAGATGATGGGTTTGGTGTTGTGGGCGTGGTTGTGCAGGGCTTGGAGGGCGTGGGCACCTGGGTAGTTTGCGGAGGAAGCGGGGAGGAGGATGAAGGTGGAGCAGAAGAATGAAGCGAGGGTTGATAGGACCATGCCCAAGGAGAGAACACGGTAGCAGAGGGATTTGGACCGGTGCGTCCAGATATAGGACGCTCCCAAGGCGGAGGCGGCGGTTAGCGGGGGGATGGTATATAGGATGAAGCGCCATTCCTTGTGAGGCTGGATGCTATAGATTGCTATAAAGGCAAGTGATGGGATGAGTAGGTATGCTGCCGCAGACCGGGTTGACGGCTGGAGCAGGGCGAACGGAAGCCCAACCAGATAGACCAGAGGATTCAGCAGAAGACGCGGGATGGCGTTGGTGAAATAAAAATGCCACGGATGCGTACCCCAGGCGGATGCCTGACCATGAACGACATTGAATATGAAGGCCGACAGCTCTGGCCATAGAGGATACTCTTGCCAGAAGAATGAATCCACGAGTACAGTAGAGCCCAAGCCGATAAGCAGACCTACTAACCCCGCGGGGATTATCTCGTGTCGGACGCCGATGCGCCCTGTAAGGAAAAGAAAGATGGTGTGTGTGGCGAGGAAGAGAGCCAGTTCCGAGCGAAATATGATGCCTGCTATGGTTAAGAGGCATAGGGATAACCGACATCGGTTTGTATACACCTTGGCATTCGCTGGTTGGGAATGCTCCTGAAGAAGGTACCGCATTGCCAAGGTAGATAAGCCGAAAGCGAACATGTTCGACAGTGTTCGCGATGCATAGTAAAGAACATGGAATTGGCTTGCCTGGTAGAGTAGGTACCAGATCGCTGGGGTCTTCCCGAAAGCTCGTCGCAGACCGAATGCGAAGGAGAGTAGAGACAGAGCATTGAACAGACCCAGAATGGCTCGTGCTGGAAGGACATCGCTTGTTAGAGCGTTGTGGGGTGTAAAGCTAGACGAAGATCTTTATACCTAGCAATTGTCTATCAATTGTATCATTCAGCCAGATGAATGGTCGCGAAAACACGGACAGGACGAGCGCGCCGACAAAAGTCCGGGGCACAGCACCGGGAAATGTGAAATGATCATATTCGGCGCGGAGAGTATCGGCAACATTTTGAGTTGGGATACCATATGAGAGAATGTCATGAATTGCTTGGATATGGAAGGACTCCTCAACCTTGGTGTAGGGAGCTAGGTACAGGTGAAGGAGGACGAGGGTTGGGATTGCGACAAGGAGGAGAATGAAGGCTGACCAGGTCGAGACGGTAGATATTAGCAGTCTTGAATAGTATCTTAGTAAGGATTTATAGTTATACATATCATGAGAGATATGAGATGAGACAAGTCATACCAATACTATCGGCTCCCCTCATTTTGTAACCGTCCTTGCTATTCACGTTGTCGAAATGTTTGAATCTTTGAGGAGGTTCGAAGCAATCGGTTAGACCGCTCAAGTCATCCGGCAGAATAATTGAAACACTTTCTGAACGGCGTCCGGAAATTGTGTATCTTTTGCAGGATCAGAACCTCGTCGATCATATTACACCAATATCGAGTTAATTTTGAGTAAAATGAATTTGTAGAATTATACCGGAATATTATCACATTCTAGTATTTTTTTTTTTTTCAATAAGAAAAAGGCTTTACTTAGTCGAGATACTGGCCCTGTATTGTGCAGTAAAACTGCCTCCTTCTTTGACTTCGAGGTTCATGAGGTCTCACTAGCGCGGCTGCTCTCAAGGACCGCCTTCCTATCAAGGCATAGTGTCTATCCACTGATTCTGCCAGACTAAATCCTAGGCGGTCCCCGTGTTCCGCGGACATTTATCGTTATCAAGTGAGCCATTCAATTGGACTCCGTACACCTCTCACTTTCTCCAAACTCACCTCCGCACCACAACTTACCCCGGTCAAAATGTTCCTCTTCGGCCTCGGACGCCTCGTCTACGTCGCCGTCCTAATAACAAATGCGATCGCAGTCCTAAGCGAAGACCGCTTCCTCGCTAGAAGTACGTCCCGACCACTCTTCCCCCCCCCCCAACCGCCTCCTTCATACTCCAATTAAAACAAAGAAGACAAAAAAGAAAAAAGAAAAAAAAAACAAGCTAACCATACCCAATACACACAGTCGGATGGGGTCGTACTCAAGCCGATCCCTCCTTCGGCGCATCACACGACAGTACCAGCGTCAAAGCGAAAACGGTAGATCTGATCGCCAGTGTCCGAACAGTTATGCGAAGTACGTGGAAATCCAGCCTGTCGACTCTACGCTATTGAGTTGATTCACATCAATCGATACATTCCAGATTTCTCGATTGGTATCCCAGTTGGCAGAACGAATGCTAACCGTTTAATATGTACGCGCAGTACCCCTTATCGTGATAAATACCATAATCATTGTATACTCGATTATTCTCGGATGAGTGACCGGTCGTTTTGTTTCGATTTTCCTTCTGAGTTTTGATTGCTTTTGTTTCTGTTTCTTTTTTTTTTTTTTTTACATGCCAACAGGCACGCGAGCAAGAGAAGAAAGCAGCGCTTGTCCTCAGTACTCTATTACTCGGATCAATCAGGATACGAATCTGAGCATTTGTCCTCGTTGCCTACTATACGAGAGAAGCGACGCACGATCATACGAGCTTTAATCTGAGAATCGCATTGAAGGCGCATACCAGATGGGTTCCAGTTGGTTGGGAGAGATGGTGCGAATTGCGCTATGGTGCCTGTGGATAACTGAAATGCCTCAGTTCCTGATTGGGTGAAGCGTTTGTGGTGTTCTCTTGTGACCTGCATGGGTATTCATGGCAATGTGATCATGTGAGTAAATGTTTGTTCTTATAGAAAGCCTTTCCTTTTTGTTGGATTGTTAGCATGGAAATCGGGAGTTCTTGAAAAGGCTCTATGAATGATATATCACCTAAATTCACCTGTTGCTTGTGTAACCTTATGAACTTTTTTTTCTTCTATTTTTGCACTGAGATTCATGTATTGTGTTGGTCTGATACAACACTGTTTATATGAGTGGATGGACGGACATCCCCTGGAGTAATAGAACATGATATACATAGCAAAAGGATAGGCCACAGAACTCAGTAAAAAAACACTCTGCTGCTGTTGCTGCTTTTCTTTTCTTTCCTTTTTTTTTTTCCCCAGAGTTTGCATACCATTCCCATGACCTGAACAGACCTTAACCCCTTTCCATAAATTACCAGCTCATTTGGAAAATATAAGGAAATGAACTCGCCAAACGCCTTGTTTGCCCAGCTATGTGACCCAGGCATGGGTATCACAAGGTTGATGAATCAAGAAGATAGAGTGGTGGCTAAAACAAACAAGCAGATGGAATGCATCGTATGCGATGAAAGAAAAAAAAAATGCATGGAGAAATAAAACATAACCGGTTCCGGTAGTATCCCTGCCACAAGATGCGAGAGATATACTACCGGAAGATCCCTGGAACCGGTCTGAAGACAATGGTGATGATACATCAAAATATGTACGAGGAAACACACATTCTATGTGCAAAGAAGATATTGCCGGTATTGGTAGCCGAGATACTGGGAGAGAAGGAAGGCTCATGAAAGAATGCTAAATGATTTCTTCCTGAGACTGAAACTCCTCCATTTCCCATGGTGTCCAGTTCTGTCATGTTTAGGATCTTTGGGCATATCGTGTTCTTCGTCCTGCCCTGTGTGCCTATTCAAGCTGTGCCAACCTGGTGATTGGCCGTTAGGTAATTGTTGGTGCGACCCAGATGCTCCATTCCTTGACGGTGGATGCTCCGCAATAGGAGTTGTTGGATGACTTGATGACGGAACTCGGTTCTCTTTGTCTTTCCCGAGCCGATGGCTGAAGCTTTTGCTACCTCGCTTCAGTCGGCTCAAGCTACCAACTAATTTCTTCGAGTCGCTATCCTTCCCCGCATCAGGAATATGCCGACGGTCTTCATCGGCCTTGGACGCCTTACTTGCTTCGAGCGCAGCTCTCAGTTCAGCGTCCTCTCGTCGCTGGTTCTCTTTGGTTTTCGCTTCCTGTTCCTTTCGGCGCTGTTTCTCTTTCTCTTTCTCGGTTGCTTTTCGCTCTTTTTCCTCCTTGGTCCGTTCCTTTTTGAATAGAGAATCGCTTTTTTTCGGGCTTAAAGGAAGAGAATGTGTGTTTGGGATTGGAGGAACAGGCGGTATGGCTGGTACAGTAGTCGAAGGATCCGAGGGGGCGCTCTCTGATTCTGTATGTTCCGGGTGTGGGAACAAAGGGGGCGCGGTGGGAGCCCGTTGGAGATTGCTGAACCGGGGGGACTCAGGATATGAAGGTATCTGGGATGCGCTGTGAAAATGAGACAATCCTGGCGACAGGAGATGACCATTCTGCTTCAAGGTTGAGTCATTTACATCCGCGGCGCTTGTGTTCAAATCCATGTTTTCTTGTTCTTGTTCCTTCAGAACAGCCTCAAGGGTGGTCTCTTGATAAAATAAGACGTAGGCGCAGGCCAGACCTGGTCTATCACCGAAGAAGTTACGGACATAGTTCTTGTCCACCGGCTCCACCATCTCATCGTCAAACAGTAGCCATCCGCGATCCTGCGTCTTAATGATAGCAACGTAGTGTCCATGATATGGTCCCCCACCGATGTGCACCACCACTGCATACAGCTCGTATAAACGATCCGGGTCCTCTGCATCATCGGTTGTATTGAAAAGGCGCAGGTGATAGGGATACACAACTCTATGAAATAGCTTTTGAAGCCGTTGTAGGTCTTCGGTATATTTGAACCGTTTGAGATGTAGGGCGAGAATTCGAGGCAGGCGCTTGATTTTCATCCTCTTCTCAGCCTCCTGGAGACCGCCGCAGTTATCACAGTGGAATTTGTTTCTTTCGCAAAGCATCTCCTCTGCAGAGAACTTTCTTAGGCATGACGTAACTGATGAATGCTGTTCAAGGTCTACGGACAGGTCCAAGAAGATTTCATCGCGTTGCGAAACCTTCTCGCAGGTTAAACACTGTGTCTCTGATGTCAAAGTCCCTTCAAATAACTCATGCACCCAACGGGTGGTGTTGGGTGTTTTAGAGCCTGAACTCCCCGCAAGCTCAGTAGAATCCGTGCCTTCGGTTGGAGGAAGACTTTTCTCTAAGAGAGGTTGTTTGGATGCTTCTGCCTCCACGTTCGCAACAACTTCATTGAGCAGTAGGTTCAGAAATTCATGAGCGTCTTGATGCATGGCAGTCCGGAACATCTCATGTTCACGTCGAAGAACATCGAGGAAGTGCTGCGGTCGGATTATGCCTATCCGCGACTGACTTGCGACAACGGACTCGAAGAGATCTTTCAATGACGTGAAGAGTGACTCTGACATCCCATAGCTGGTCGCGTTGTTTTTTGTCTCCAAGAGCGGTAGCGTTTGCAATGCCATTTTCTTTTTGTATTCGGGCGAGTCTTTGTCTTCTAGTTTTTGTTGTTGATTTGGAGGCATCCCAGGGCGCTGAATGTTCGAAGCTTTCTGTTTCTCGGCCTGCGCCTCGGCTTCGAAGTTCGCGGCCGGATTTTGGTAGCGAAGAGTCTTAGCCAGCGCCGCTTCCAGACTCTCTATGGGTGTTCGTGTCGGGTAATTAACAACAGCCTCTCGAAAGGGGACGGAATAATATAGACACTGCAGGATCGAATTACAATAACTGGTGGTACGAACGTTAGTATTCTGCCTCAATTCGCTCTCTCTGTAACAGCAAGCGGCTCATTATCAAGCACACATGAACTTACCAGGTATTGCCGAACTAAAGATGGAAGGCAACATTAGTACCATCGCACATAGCCCTGTCACTGCGACATGGTCAGGAACTCACATTTTCCATCCCAAAGAACTTGTCGCTACCATCCTCTCGGATCGCGCCCATATCCTGAAGCATCTTTTCTAAAGGGGTCATTGGGGGCGGTAGAGGTTCTTTCTTTGTGGGAGTCACCCCAACCGAAGGTGTGGGAGGTCCCTGGACAAGTTGAGAATTAGCACTTAGCGACAGATGAGAACAGAGCCTAATGAAATTGTTATTCCTCCTATCTCCTTTTTCTTTTCTTTTATTGAAGGAGAGAAATAAAATCCACCTGTTTCACCACCCTCCCTTCCCTTTCAATACCGTCCAAAAAAGACATATCATGATAGCAAAATAAGGGCATGAAAGAGATGGGGAGAACGAAGACAGCCACTCACCACATCTCTGCGAAGACTCCTCAGAAACGACCCCATGGTTGTCACGAGAGATCTTGACTCGTGATGTCAAGCTTCATCTGACAGTCTTGAACCGAAGCCGACAGCAGGGCCGCTGGAGGGGCCGAAGAGGCGTAGGTCAACAGACGATGCGACAGCAGCCGGTGAGTGAACCGGCGGAGAAACGAACAATTGGATTGAATTCGGTAGGTATGGCTGTAACCACTACGTAAGGTGACCAGGAACGACGTGAGGCATAAGGTTTCGAAGGTCCGCGGAGCCGATGTGGTGAAAGAAAGCGTTCGAGGGTTTGGACGAGGAATGGGGCAGAATCAAGCTGTGGGGACGCCCCCGTAAGTAGGAGTAGAACGCAGGGGATTTCAGGCTAAGTTTGAACCTTAACAAGCGAGCAAACAAAGAAAATCAATTATGGAGTCCAGGTCTAGTAGTCTAGAAGGTAAGATCAAAAAGGCCGATGTGAAGGGAAAGAGAGAAGAGAAGAAGGAGAGAAATGTAGGGGAGAAAGAAAAGGTCGGATTAGGATTGAGAAATGAGTAGGTAACTTAACTAACTGTAACTCAGATCAGTATCCGTACTCCGTACCTAGTGACGGAGTTAAAGAGCGAACGATCGATTACTGTGACGGGTTGGTGTGCGGGCCCCAATAATGGAAGAGT
>ML739148.1:0-66027 GCA_009193565.1 Aspergillus coremiiformis | reverse complement strand
ATTATAATAAAAAAACTAAAGATCTTTTTTTTAATTTTATTATATTATTTTTTTTAAGCTATGTCTAGATAGTGGCTATGATAGTATTATTTATTATTATTTTATTATTTTTTAAAAGAAAAAAATATATATAGTTTTAAAAGATTATAAATCTAACTTTCTTTATAATATATAGATTAAAGAGAAACTTAGGATTCTAAAACTAAATATAATTAATAATATAATTATTTATAAGAATAAAATAAACTAGAATAGAAACTATTATTTCTCTAGCTTTTCTTAATTATTAGGATTAACTAGGAATAATAATTTAATAAGAAACAAGAATAAAGAATTTTAAAGTTTTTTATAAGCTCTAAAGATCTTTTCTTCAAAGGTATTCTTATTTTTGGAGATAGTTGTAAAAATGACTCCAAGAGTAGTGAAAGATTGGATATATCATATCTTTAAATGAACCCTCAATCCCATTGAAAACATTTTCAATCATCTCATATCTGGTAGTCTTCCCCGAGTCTAGTTCTTCAAGACCATGGCGACGGGCAAGGCGGGCAAGCATCCGGTCATAATCAAGAACCGGGAGGTTTACATTTTCAACCCTGAATGTCGTATAGGCTGGGAAGGAGCTGTCATTTTTAGCGAGCATAGAAAACAAGTCAGGGTCCTTTCACACCCCGGTCACACATTTTTTCAACTAACCGTCTCTTGTCAACCTCGTCTGGCGGCCCACTGGGGTTAGGGCAACCTTCCCGGTATCCAACCAGCCTGGCCGAATGCCTTGACGTGGAATCGAAACTATAGATGCTTTTCAACAACAGCATATCATACCATGTCCACTGCCACACTGTCAGCTAGTCCAGTCCCGCGATCGAGTTGCAAACGGTGCAGATCTGTGCCCTACAGGGCTACCACGATAGGACATCAGGATACCATCCGAAAGAGAAGGATGCCAGAAACACAAGAAAACGACATTATGGCAAATAGGAAAGAGGACTCGGCCTGTTTTTAGATTCGCGCTGGACTGCCACAAAATAGTCTAAATCCCCTCGCTCACCGAGTTGGCCGTTGCACTCACCTGCACTCAGTTTACAGCTTAGTGCCGGTCATCCTTTAAGCGACGGGGCGATGGGATCTTCTGGCCAAGCTCTTAGCTTACCCGTGGCTTAGGAACGGGTGATCTTCACCGGGCAAGTGGGTTTGGAGTACGTACTCTGCGCTTATGAGTGGTTTCGTGGTTCTGAACCTTGCTAGTCGCATCGGAGCCTCTCAGTGCGAAGTATCCTGGGTTATCCGCTCAATGGGGAATCCATGTTGCTGAGTGATGGGTGGCCTACGGATAAGCGGCTTTCTTGGTTTAAATCGTGTCTCTTGATTTCACGGACACCGTGGTTGTAACGTCTATCTTGTTGGATACGGGGTACAGTCACTGTCCGGCAAGGAACAGCCTGTAGATGCAACGTCTTATATGACGGGTCACCACGTCTGACCTGATTCAGAAGGGCTGACTGGTAGTAATACGTACAGGGGGCTAGGGAGCAGCTGTCGCATACGGAATGTGCGGACTTTTGCTGAAAGCAGTGCGACTTGGAAGCGCAGTATATACCCTGGCCGTGACAAGGATAGGATCAAGCGCTGGTAGCTTGCTTGGGTATTCCGGTTCTCCGAAAGGCTGTCTTCAGGGTGAATCTTAATATTCCTTTCTTTCCTTTGCACGGTATGACTGGATTGTACTGTAAAAAGTGGAGATAGATTGCTCGCTCCAAGATGGACTATATCCCAGATGTATATTCATAACAAGTCGTTTCATGATCCCCCTGTCCCAAACCGTATAGATAGCCCTACTATATACCATGGCTTATAAAAAGCATGAAGAGAAAAGAAAAAAGCACCACGCCGCTACGAAGACTGGAAGCTGACTTTAGTTCCATTCCTCGAGCACAGCGTCAAGGTCAAGTTCTCCTCCCACGGGCCCGGATCCCGACTTTCGAGGACAGAGAATTGCTGCACAAGACGGACGGTGACATAGCCAGCTTCGGTCAGGGCATACTGCTGGCCGACGCAGATCCGAGGACCGCCATTGAAGGGAAGATATTCCCACCCCGGTCGCAGATCAGCCCAGCGTTCGGGTCGATACTCGCCCGCATCGGATCCGTAGAAGTCCTCCCGGCGGTGCATCGAGTATACATTGTACGCGACGATGGAGCCCTTGGGGACAAAGACGGGCGCGTTGCCGTCCAGGCCGCCGCCGACCGGGAGCACGGTATCGGTGACGGCGAAGCGAGCGTTGGATGGCACAACGGGGTGGACGCGGAGGGCTGATCAGTTAGCCGACGAACAAGACATGGGAAATCGAACGGGGGAGACACGCACATTCGTTCATGCAGTATTTGAGATACGTGAGATTGCGCAGTTGCGCATACGTCGGAGCGCGACCTTGCAGCGAGGCGACTTCCTCGCGCAACTTCTGCCAGACGCGGGGATGCTTCGCCAGCATGAAGAACATATTGCTCAGCAGGGAGGCGGTCGTATCCCGGCCGGCGAGAAGGACATTCATCAGCTCGTCGCGAATCCGCGTCCGATCGCCCGTCTGCTGCGCCAGCCCTTGCAGAAACAGGTACCGTGGTTTTTTCTCGTCATCGACGGCGGCCTCCTCCTGGTAGTTGGCGCGATATTGTAACGCCTTTTCCACGAACTGCTCGACTAATTCGTGGCACACGCGATTGCATTGTGCGGCCTTGCGATCTCGAAACAGGTGTCGTAGCGGTCCCAAGCGTGTGCTCGTCGCAATGGCATCCTGTGCGTAATTGAAGGCACTGGCAAAATCGTTCTCGTCCGTTTCCACGCCCGATAGACGTTTCTTGAGGGACTGCACGCTGTGGCCGAAGAGGAATTCCGTCGCCGAGTCAATCGTGTAGGAGAAAAACAACTCCTGCATATCGACGGTGGTCCCATCGGTAGGGATCAACGCTAGCAAATCGCCCATCAAATCCTCGAAGATGTCCAAATGGGCGACTTGGTCTTTGACGAAGTTGGGGCGAATCATGGCGCGCGAGTGTGCCCAGTGTTCGCCGTCCGACGTGAAGATGCCATGGCCGAGCAGGGGACCGAAGGCGTGGATGCGATTGCCGAGGCCGTAGTCTTTGAAGCGGAGCGACAAGATCGTCTTGATATTCTGGGGTTCGCGCGTCACGATAATCGGGGTCCGTAGGCGTCTGGTCCGAAAGGTGTTTCCATACTGGCGGAAACGGGAGAGACTGCGTTCGAGGAGAATGTGTTTCTTGGCGCAATCGATGTTATCCCGAATGCTGTCCAGGCCCAGGAAGGGGTCTTTGGAGACTTGGAAGCGAACCGGTTGACAATGGTTGGCGCGGGCGATGCGGTATTGGTGATATTTTCGTTGAAGGCTGGTGATGGTGTACAAGAGGAAGACCACCGCTCCGACGAGCAGCGCTACGGGATACTGGGACGCCATTAAAAACATGGTTGTGTGAGGCCGTGCGAGACCGAAGAAAAAAAAGGCCACGGTGGTGGGGATATTTCCTATATAACTACGGAGTATCCGTAGGCAACCTTGGAAGGCCCGCACATACCTCTAAGCAATATAAACGGGATCTCAACCACGGGACAATCGTTTAAAGTAGGTATCCAGTGACGCTTCAAAACGACCGAGACTAAAAAAATTAGTAGGAAGTTAGACGATCCTCTCACCGAATGGGAAATTAGAATTGTTCTAGCTTCCACCGATGATAGAAAGATCTACGGAGTACGGAGTACTCCGTACGGCGTAGGTTCTGCAGTAATTAGCAATTTGGCATGGTTTCCCCCTACTGAAGTCTGTTCAGCTGATGGTATTCTGTCACATCTTCTTACTCTTCTTGCCAATACCCGGTCCGATCCAAAAATCCAAAGAGAATAAAAGGATGGACTCTTAGGGCAAGGAATCAAAGGTGACCCCATGTGACATGCGACATGTGATTCCCACGAAACCCCACAAAGTCGGCCAATCAAAACCTAAACTCTCATCCAAAATTCAACGTCGGTGTTCGGTATTCGGTCTTTCTGAAGAAGATCCCGTCCAATAGTATCCATACGTCGTAGTCTCATATACGAGCTGAAGGGCACGGATAATCGAACGGGAAGTTAACGTGGCCCAAGGATTACCTGATCGAGTATGATTCAGGCGTGGTGCTCTCCCTCCAACTGCCCCGAGCCACTCAAAGTCGTCATTCCACTCTTTTCCCCGGGTCGGAGATCGGATTCTTGTACTCCGTATTCCGTAGGACGTGCCCAAGGCAGCAACGAGATCGCCATCCGCATTTGGCGAGCTCCTCCAGAGATTGGACGATGACGTGGTGTCCGCCGCAGACTTCCATCCGGAAGCGGACGGCAGCACTACTAATCAAGTAATCCACATCGTCACTTGCCGCCACAAACTGAAAAAGCTCCTTTCCTATTACTCCGTAGTATCAGAATATTCGGCTTGTCAGCCCTGGATGATGTGAGATCCGCGATAAAGCCCCAGGAAGTCGGACACGTCGTGTAGATCAGATGTTGATTACGCAAGGGCATGTGTAGAACCGCACAGCCACGGGGTACATATAGCCATCCGGAGTGCGTTTAGCTGCAACCGATCGGTCCAGAGAACGTTGGACCATAACTTACGCAAATTACTGGTCACGAAGTCGGGCTGGGGCTCAGTCAGGTCCAATGGAATGTGTCCCGGACGCCTGAAGATCCCGTCATCCGCATGAAAGATGCGGCACTGAGCCGGTCTGGACTCTGGCGATATGTTTCGAGCCTGGGCTCTGGGTCCTTGCACTGGAATGAGCTTGTTTACCAGTAGTTAGGTTAGTCTTGACTCTTACTCGTGCCCTAATTGATCATGTTCCTGCTGCATGGACTGAGACCGCAGGTGACTTCCCAATTGGGTGTAGGGTACGGAGACCTAAGCACGTGGGTCCATGAACGCCAATCAGACACCAAGTCAGGGAACCTCAGGACTTCCCCCACTAATAAATCTAGGCAGTTGAGGGTCAACTTCTGCCAAACATGGAGCTGAAACACATCTTGATCCTTACAGTCATCTATATCGGTACGACCCGACCGGATAATCTCCCCTGAAGCATATCGTGTCTGACCTATCCAGTGTTCCGTGTCCTGAAGAGTCGTACCTCTGACCCAGCTGCCACCATGCCCCACGGAAAAGTCGTCGAGGTGGACAAGTACGAGCTCCGATTCTCCCTTGGCGCATTATGCAATCACTGACCCTCGACCCTTCTAGCCCCGTCATCTTCAAGGCCCTTACCTCCTCCGGTCCCGTTGTTGTCGATTTCTTCGCAACCTGGTGCGGCCCCTGCAAAGCCGTCGCGCCTGTGGTCGGAAAGTTCAGCGAAACCTTCACCAGTGTGCGTTTCCTCCAGGTGGACGTCGATAAGAACCCTCAGATTGCCAAGGAACTGAGCGTCAGAGCCATGCCCACGTTTGTTTTGTTCAAGGATGGTAAGCCGTTGGGGCAGCCCATTGTCGGCGGAAACATGCAGGCCTTGGAGAAGGCAATTAAGGAACTCGTGGCGTAGACATTGCATGGAGGAATCCCATAGAAAGGTCGCAGTTCAGAAGGAATTATAAAGTGTTGTAGGGAATTAGTGTGATGCTTGAGTGTAGATGATACCCACAGGATACATAGCCATCAGTGATCACGAATACCAGAACCACGGTCCATGTCCTGGCGATATTCAACCTGCATGATGCTAATCAATGTTCAGGCAGACATCCAATCCCAAGCATTCTTTATGTCGGGCGCATGGTTGAGCTGCATGTAAACCCAACATGGTAGTTATCGTGCTTGGAGCGATCTTTTGTGATGGATCATGGCAGGTCGCTCCCGGGAAACGACCGGTCATACCGTTCGCATCTTGCCAGAAGTCTTCAGGATTGAGTAGTTGATCATTGGGTTCTAGAGATAGTAGACAAGCGTCGGTGAAGATACTTACCGCGTCACGTCTGTAGATGCAACGACAGTCCATAGCCATACAGATTTCAGAAATGTAAATCCCTTGCACTATGCAACTTCTGCTTTGGGATTATAAGAGCGGCCGCATAAGTAGCGTAACCCCTAACAGCTCTGAGAATCGTTATATCACTTCACCCGATGATTTATGGCCCGGTATTTGGCCAACTAAGCTGGTCCCTGTACTCTGTTTGCGTCTACCTGCTCATGGGACGTATAAAGTCAGCTGGATGCCTTCCATGACGGACTCACTTGCTGGCTATTCCTTGTACATACGTGCGACAGCTCAATCATGCTCGATGAATGGGCGTTTAAGACCGAGTTACTTCAGGATAGTCATACTCGATATAAACTTGAACCGAAATATCGGAGAGAAGGGGTTGGTCTGCCACCTATATTGCATACGATATCCCGAATGCCTACTTCGTTGAAGCTCGGCTTCGGGGTCTTCCTTCTGCCTGGTTTCCATTCTCCCACGATGAATCTTTTGGTGCTTAGCAATCGGATACCGTTCGTCGTTAGCATTCTGCAATGACTTCCACTCGTTCTCAAGTTGAATATCGACCACTTCCACGCTGTTGAAGCTTTCTTCAATATGAATTTGTCCGCACACCAATTACTCTTGACATTTGATAATCTACCTATCCCAGCAATGGTCCTTGCGGGGTGAATATTCTATCGCCATGGATATGGCAGATGGCTTTATCTGCCGTTGGGAGATTCACCTATCGTTACGAGTAGAAGTCGGGTCTAACACTTAATTCACTTGGGTACCTAAACTACAGCTACCAGTATTTCAATATAGATCATTACCCACGGGGTTCTCAAGAGGGTAAAGTAATCAAGTCCACCGCAACGGCGGCAACAGAATCACCAGGAAACTGACAACCATCTGCTTCGGGCACGAGGATATCACATTGAACAACCATCGGGCGTACAGAGCACATCAAGGCAACCACACATAGACAAGAGCACACCGTAAGTTCTTTCATTCAGATGAAAGAATAAGGCGCTTCTGTCTGTGTAGCCCAAACCTACAAGTCACTGGAGGAAGATAAGGTACACAAGGCAGTTTCTCTGTAGCACAGCCGGTCAATAAAAGGGGTCAAATCACTCCGTCCCAAGTAATAAAGCACACTGATTCCGGTGGATTGATATCTCGTTCTTCTAGTTATGTCTCTAGCGCTGAATTGAACATATCTTGCATCCATTCCTCCGCATACCCAAAACTCATATCAAACGCATGCTCTCCGTCCTGCAATATGAGTATAATCTGATCACTACCAGATAAACCCTTCGTTACCTCCTGCGGTCGTCCAACGAATCTCTCCACCTCCTCTAGGGGATCACTGTATCCTGACGACCGTGCATGACGGCAATTCCGCCGCGGGGGATGCACATCCCCGGCTGTTCGATCATCTTCGTCGGGTACACCGGTTCTCGACGTGGCGGTCCCTCGATCTGACGTCCATACATCCGACCTAGATGGCCGTGTTCAATAGCCGCGAATACGATTCCCCAGCGAGCGGGCGAGGCATCTGAGGATACAATGGAGGGATAGGTGGATGACGAGAGAAGGTCAGTGACGACGGACTCGGGCGTATGCAGCACTGGGGCCACAGGTCCATGTACAGTGACTCGCCTGCTGCCTGTGTTTTTGGTCAGGGTCGGTGGTATATTCAAGCGCCTGGGAGACATGTTACCAATCCGCCGCCATGGGTGCAGACGATGGTTAGTCGTTTGCCTGTGTCGGAGGTTTGCGTGCGAGGATGTCCACTCGAATGCCGGGGTCGCCAACATACTGTATGTGGCTTGGATGATATCAAAGCCTTTGGGTTTCTGGTGAGAAAGGTCGGACATGCCTGGTGATTTTGGAGAATAACCAGTTGGTGAGTTTTACAGGTACGAAATGATGTTCAAGGAGTTGCTTTCACCTCTATACCACTTGCTACAGGTCGCTGAATTCGTGGTATTCATACAGTCAGTCTCGCAGACCATCCAACGATGCTACTGAAATAGCCGATCTCTTACTACGCACCAACTACGAGATTGCACCACCTCCGTCCTTATATCACCGAAAGTCTACGACAGAAGAGTTCTATCATCTCGCATAATTTCATCAACACCCGTCGTGACTGAGATAAAGAAAACATTTCCTCATTGTCCTAGGCATCTAGCTATCGCATGCTTGAGTCTTGTTTGCATTCCCGTCGCTGGGAACCAAACTCTTTACAAATTATTAAAGCTGGATCTAAATCGCCATGATGAAGCCCCTCTTCTTCGAGGACCAGACTCAAATCCCATGATCTTCCATGCAAAAACAAAGGAAAAAAAAAGAGAACCCAGCACGAGTGATCAGATCATCAAGATCCGGATCACGGACAGAACCATCGGTTAAGAATGCATCCGCCGCAGATGATCCTTCAGGTTATCTTTCCGGTTGAACAATTTGTAGCAATCCTGGTGTGGACAGAAGAAGGAGGCTGGGTGGCGATGCTTCGTGTTAATATGTCGGGTCAACTCTGCTCGACGACCAAACAAGCCTTTATAACTGCACCCTACCACATCACATCTAAGCCTTATCGGTCGGTTTGATCTAGGAATAGACGTAAATTGAGTGTTTCCATTGAAAGAAAGGACTTTATACTTAGAACCCGTGGTATGAATGACGTACTCGCTCGTCAGAATATGACGCTGAGTCGCTTCCACCTCTTGTCCCGGCTGGAGAGCCACTTGGGAATCGGGTATCGGGCAGGGCGCTGTCTCCGTATCGGGAATGAGTCGATACATCGACGAATAATTGATTTTGGCAGACCCTATCGGTGGGTTTGCAATGGTAGTCGTGCTTTCAGTGGCTGGATGACTGGCATAATTGTCCGGCGTGTCACAGCCACTACTGGGACGGATTTCAAGGTCCCGAAGTGCTACGTATTTCGGGGGCCATGGCCCAAAGGAGGTTAAATGATCCTGGTTATTTACCTGGGGATTTTGGATATCTGGGGAGCTATCGATGGCTAAGAAGCCGTCCTCTGTCAGAGGCAAAGGTGGCACCTCTTCCAAATTCTGGTTGGTATCGGGCGAACAGATTGAGGTGCACTGGGTATTCTCCGACTGCGGTGAGGTCGTAGAGCTGTCTATCATGGTATCGCTCGATGGTGAAGGAATCTGGAGACAAAATAGCTCGTTATCAGCAAGCCAGCGGAAGGGTGAAAAAATCGAGGCGTGGAGAGGTTATACCGTGACATCACCTGTCATTCTAATCAGAATAATTTCCTCATGATCAGACAGGTAGACGTACAAACCATCATGCAAATCACAATAGAGTTATTTCTCTTTGCTTTTGCTGATCTCCAAGACACTGATAGAGTTTGGTGGATGGTAGACGAAGAACGACTGAGAGTGGCAGGAGGGGAGAATGCCACCGACTCAGATCATTCTTAAAATTGGCAACCAGGCAAAGAACAAGGCGAATGGACGGTAGTACAATGTAGGGTAAGGCAATGCAAGCGAGTGGGCGGTGTTTTATGAGTGCCCTGTGCCTACTCTCCACACTCGTGAGGCATGGCCGAAAAGTCTTAGATATCATCATCTATTCAAATGTTGCACAACGCTTGCCTCTCTGGGGTCGACCTCTGTACAGAGAAGAAAGAAACACCCTGCGATTGTCCGGCGGCTCCAGAGCACACATGGAATTTCCCGCGGGGGTGAAGTTTACACATCCACTGCGGTTGTCCAACGTCCCCCAGTTCTGCAGACGACCCCAGGCCCACTTCTAGCAATCCAAGTCGAGCTTCCTTTACAGCATGCCAGACCATCTTCTCCACCTCTTGGAACACCGTCATCTGACTCAAGAACGCGGGGACAGCCCTTCTGGTGCCCAGTGTGCCTTGGGTATAAATTTAGCGCATATCCATGAAGACCCTGCTTTCCTACCCTACCGGAAAATAGATCCATTGAAAGATACACAACACTAGGCTAGAAAGAGTAAACCAGTGAAGAATGCCAAGATATTGGCAAAAAAAATCTCAAGATGGGGATGGTTCGTACAACCAAGGTTGCAGTCCCGGTTCAGAGGAGTCGACATGGCATCTCGACACGGCAAGGAGTACCCAGAACACTGTTACTCCTCCTGGACACATGAAAGAATGCACTGACGTATGGAAGCGTGTACACCTGGGACATTAGCAAAGCGTATTGGTAGTATATTGGGTGGGAGGATGTGGACTTAAGCCGATGCCAGTCACGTCGATTAGCCAACAGCGCACACTTGCGGCCATATAGAGCCTAGAGAATGACAAGAAACAAGTTCCATAGACCCAGATTACAATGGATATTCTATGCCAATAACAGATTGAATATTTCTCAGTTTCATATCACATCATTCCTGAATAAGAGTCCCCGTTCATGCCCCTCCACAGACACTCCATTATGCTAACGGTCTCTAGAGATTCCTTCCTCGCCATGCCTATCTTCACAGCCTGAAGTCCAGCCCATTTATGCGATGTACTTGACGGTAATTTCGTCATTGGTGACAGTAGAAGAGGTGAAGGTGACGTTGTTCTGTCTGATATCGAAGATAGTAGAGCCAGCAGCACCCACCTTGACACCGTTGTCGATAGCACTGATATCAGTGAAAGTGACGGTGTCGAAGTCGACGAAGGGAACGAGAACGAAGCCACGAGAGAAGTCCTCGACGATCCATTCGGCGTTGGTCTCGCACAGCTGGGCATCGTATCCTTGATTGGGGAACGTGTGGCTAACGGTCTTGCCGGTGGTCAGGTTCTCCACGGTGGCATTTCCACTGCTGGTGTCGAATGCGTTGATGGAGACCCTCACGTTGTCGCCGACGGAGAATTCAATGTTGCTGAAGTCGTAGGAGAAGTCGGGGAACCATTCGTACCAGGCGCTGAAGTTGGGCCCGTTGGAGTCAACGCAGAAGTCGATACCGGTCTGCAGGATGGCACTGCGGCAGGTGTCGCCGTCGATTCCAACCCAGGCGGAGGCACAGTACTCGCCATGTTGAGGGGCGCCAGCAGGATAGGCTGGCTGTGGCACGGTGAACGTGCCGGCTACGGAGGTGTAGCCAGAGCCAATGAGGACGGCACCGGCCCAGTTGGTGCTGAATTGTCTTTGGGGGTTCTCGTCCACGGCAAGAAGTTGGTTGGTTCCCTCCGTGAGAGGGAAGTTGCTGTGACGCTGAGCCGCACGAGCCTGGAGACGAGCAGTGTTACGGGCACGACGTTGCTCCGATAGGGGAGCAGCCAGAGCAGCGCTGGCGAGCACGGTCGAAGAGAGGATAGCAGCGAACTTCATTGTGATATCTTGCGGGCTACCTGGGGGCTGGGAAGGGTTTGTGAAGATAGAGGAGGTTAGAGGCCGATGATCTTGAGGAAAAGAGTAGAAGACGACGGGAAATCGGGATGCCTTTATACTGAAGAAGGGATATGACAGCTCACTCAGAGGCTTCCATCATTGATGGCGTGAGATATTACCGCATTGGTAGTGATTCAGGCATGTGGGCTTTCCCGATATCTCCGTCCCTCTAGCACAGACCACAGTAGCTAGAGAAGAGTAGCATTGAGATAGCATGTCTCCCCTGTCCTCTGGAATTGTGATCACTGATTTCACACTCATGAGCCAATCTCAATATTGCAGTTGCTCAGTAAGCGGGAATAGATCCGTAGTTAATTAGGACGTGGACTGAACAATATTATGATAGTATTATCTACCATGAGTCTAACTCATTAGAGGATGAATAATGCAGACGGAACTCCGACGGATCGCTCGACGAGTTCAATTGTAATTATATTAGGGCTTGTACGCTACCCGCGTACGATTCTCTATTCAACATTGATAAGAAAGATGACTTGATTCCACCAGCCACGAACCCTGTAAGCTCAAGCTTTCGACAAGCGTTGTGTTCAAATTCTAGTCAACTCTTGGCCTCTTGGTGTAGCTTCGTAAGCGTGGAACAGTAATCACTTTAATATAACGTTGGGCCGCACGGTGCGGTTTCGGGCGTAGGATTTTGCGTCCGAGTCCGCGCCGTTGCGAGTTCGGTGTGGATTTCACGGTGGGTTTTTTTTTTTTTTTTTTTTTCCTTCTCGATAGATAGCCCAATCCAGGCCCCTTGTGCATCATCGTATGTACAGACACAAAGTAATATCAGTCCTGTTAAATCCAGGGATCAGGCTTGGCATCATGTTATCCCAATTACTAGCGGACGGAAGTCGGACGCTGAACGTCGATCACTGTCGATTCGGGATAGCAAACGACGAGATAAGATTATTCAAAAGACTGATCGTCTCCTGATCGGCGACTTGAAGTGGGAAACTAGAGCAAAATACTGTCATCAAGCCCCTAGCACGCCATCTTACTGAAAATTGTCAAGATAAGGTATATTCGTTAATTGTTTTCATCATGTAATCGGACCATCTAACTTTTTATCCCCGAAGTACTGTATTTATGTACATGGCTTAGCCGCTATAGTCAATGGTGACAGCGAGACGGACAGGCCCGCCGGAGAGATTGCCACCGATTCCACCAATGTCAGTCTCAGCGGTGGTATAAGCGTTGTCGACCGATGCGGCATCGGGGGTGATAGTAGAGCAGGTACCACCGAGGGCATCACAGATTTTCATACCCTGGACCTTGAGACCGGCGTTCTGGGCCACAATGGCGGAGACATCGAACCCGGACCAGCCCGAGTTCCCCTTGCTGCCGAAGTCGAACTCCCCCCAAGTGGAGGCGTATCCGCCGTGGGAGTCGGTGGGAATGCTACCGGGCGCTGCAGCGAAGCCACCGTTGGTATCTTCGTCGAAGGCAACGTACTTGGTCTCGCCGGCGTTCAGGGTGAAGGTGGCGGCGGAGTGGCCGAACCAGCCGTCCATCTTGCCGTCGGGGCCGTACTTGTTCCAGAAGACGACCGTCCAGGGCTCAGTGTTCTGACCCGAGATGGCCGCGACGTTCTTATAGCTCGAGGCGTCGCTCTCGGACACCTCGATGATGTTGCTGCCCCAAGGGTTACCGACGTTGCCGGCGTAGGTGATGTCGCTGCCGCTGTTGGCGGTGGAGGAACCAAAGCCGGCAGTCGAGTAGGACCCGCTGGCGGGGGTGGAGAGCCAAGATCCGCCGGAGGGTGTCTGGCGTCTTTCGTGGCCTTGCACGCGGGCAAGGGACCCGGAGGTGAGGGCTGCCAGCAGCACGAGGGATTTTGTGAGCATGGTGAATGAAGGAGGGAACTTCGCGTCAAGCGATGGGCGAGAATCAAGGATCTGACGAAGTGAGAACGGTTACAGCTCGTGTAACTGAGCTTGTTGAATAAGGAATGTGGGTAGTTGGAGGCAAACAACAGGAGCTGATGAGGATGAAACAAAGATCATGTCCAGGATCTCAACCTGGGGATTTGGCCCCTCTATATAGCCTTCGGTGATAAAACTCTTCACCAAGAGTGCTGCTGGTTCCAACTTCTCACGGACAGTTTTGAACATCCATGGTTGTTGAATGGATCTGACACAAGTTTGACAATGGCAAATCAGGATGCTCAGCATGCGACAGCAGCCGGAGGTGCCTTGGACGGCTTTGCCATGGATTCATCATGGATGGATCTTAGATGTCAAGGGACAACGAAAGGTTGAGTGGACAGAAACACAAGAAAACAGTCCTCAGCCTGCCCCAAATGCATCGCAACTGGCTGCAATGGATTTCTAGCGTCCCCACCGTGGCTTCTACATTGATGGAACGGTCGGTGTACTGTTCCTGAATGTGAGCATAGGTCAATACCATTGGCCACACTGTATCGACTGTCAGGATTAGTGGCTCCGGTGGGACTGCTTATAGAAAAAGACTGGAACTTGGCGTACCGGCATTGCAATCACTGCAGGAGACTGCGTTCTTGTTCCATCGGTATCATCCCCGGGGCCGCCATTGTTCGGGATCATGCCAGACACCTTTCAGTGCTGCTGTGAGAAGCCTAGCTGAATGGCAGCGGACTGGAAAGGCTACGTTGCCCATGTACAGCCGGGGGAAAGAAGGCAGAGAGTGGCAGAAGCAGACGAAGACTAGCAAATTAGTTGACAATTCTCGACCAGGCCCGCAAAAGCGGGTCGACAGCAAGAATTCCAACGGGGACAGCAATGTGGGAATTGTCACATCGACTGTCTACCAGTGAAAGCACACACACCTGTGGAGTGGCCTCCACTTTCGGCATTACTATACTATTTGTTTGTTGAGGACTCGACTAGTTGTTTGGGTCCTTCAGATGTAGGCCTTCTCGTCGAAGTTGATGTGGTCCTCATGCCTCAATTCTCTCGTCGTGATGCCAATTATATTGAACCCTTTTCAATCTCGTTATCAAACATCTGCACCTTCGCAAGCGAAGCCCTGCCAAGCCTCAATTTATTACTTCGACTCTCGCCAGGGGCAAAGGCTTCGTCGGCCAGTCGTTTTCAATGACTAAGCCAGGTTCAGGAATGGAACAGCGAATAACATTACAATCCATTGCAATTCCAACACTGGATCGTGGTTGTCACAGTCTAGGACACCCAAACCATGGATATTTTGATCAGTGGAAAGCCAGAGTGTGGTGTGTTTTGTCGTTTCTTAGGGTTTGTTGTCTCGCCCACGTTTTCTCAACAACCCCCAGGAATATCCTGCCGAGAGGGCCAGATTGCGGATTCGAACACATTTATAGCGTTTAGAGCTTGTAAATTCATTGATCCGAATGAAAAAAACGAAACATGAACCATCAATGAAACCGCAAGCCCTGACGGCAGACCAAAAGCGTCAAGCGCCAGATGCCGTTCGTTCACGCCAGTGCTAATCTCTAGGGCCACGACTGACGCTCCACAAGATTCTAGACATTCAGTAGGTAAGTCAAGACACTGTTCATGTCGAATCACACCTCTACGCCCGATAGAGAGGTCCACCCCGGCCCTCAATGGCCCACTATCCGGTTATCTGTCGTCCTCGCCTCCACAGACGCCTTTCTAGTTTGCATTCAGCATCTTGAGGAGACTTCTCCACGAAGGTTCTCCCACAGGTAACGCTGTAACAATGGCGAAGTGGCTGTAAAACTCAATATACTTGGAGGCGCTGAGACTTCACGTTAACCGGAAAGCCGGAACCAAATTAACTCACTGACATCTCGGACAGCCGCCTATAGGCATGAGTCCCACCACAGGTTATGGAAAGGGTTTCGGTTTATATCTCGGTTTGAAAAATGCCATTCGCTCAGACAGTATGGTGCCGTGACTGGTGATGGATCAAGAATATTTTCCGGGAGTGGACGACCATACATTGGCCGTCGCCATCAATGGCCAAAAACTCTCCAAAGACAAATTCTTTACGGAGTACTCCGTATACATACGTATTTTCACGTATGTATAACGTATGTATAGACGTGTTACCAATAATATCATGAATCATCGACGCCATGTCTGTGATACGCCAGCCCTAACAGACCCTGTCCAGGTCCGCTGGACGGACCCTGCCCATCCCCGGGGAAGAGGTAGAAGTCTGGGACGATCTGGCCAGACAGTGCGGGTCCTGCTAGAGTACTCCGTACTAGATCGATACTCCGTACTGTCTTGCAATAGTCGCTGCATTCTAACGACCCGCCTGTTTCCTTCAACCCCCGACGCCGTGTAGGTCGCCCTTCATGACATCACATATTCGCTCTCTAAAGTCTGGAGGTTCAATCCATATGCTCGAAGGCAGTTCAAGAGGGCTTGCCCCAGGAATTCTCTCCAGGATGTCGATACTATCCACAAGATACGTTCAATGAATAGGCTTCGGACGCTCAGACAGGCACACAGATTGTCAAATGATTCATACACATCGCCACGGAAGCGCAAGATACACGGCATGGAGACGAATGTGCCATACCGATGACCATATGTCATCGATCCTCTACACAGAACTTCAAGTGACTCAGGACTTGTCACTTGTCCATTCGAATTTTGATAGTAACGTGATTTCGGCCCTACGATTCTCCGGGCCAGTAGGAACCGGAAGCTGAGATGCGTCGCCAAGGATATTGCAATCATACTCCTGATGATAGAAGAACATTGACTATGATTGACTCAGTTTCGCAGATTGACTCTCATGAAACGGAGTATATCATCCCAGTGCAATTGCAATGGATAGGGTCATGTCCAAAGAAGTAGTAATTTCTTTTCTTCCGATGCAAGACCCACATTCATCAAGCCTGATGGCTATTTTTGGAACTTAAGCCATTGAACTTTCAGCTTCATCCCACCACCCAGGCAAAAGGAACTCGATGAGTGAGACGAGAAGATCTATATCCATACATCCAGATATACTCGAAGTAGTGTAAGGATTCCGCAATCAGCAAACGGTCCACCGGTCTCAAAAAAATGTCAACCGAAGATATCAATCTCATAGCCGAATATCTCAGCGACCCAGAGTTGAAAGACCTATCCTCAACTCCCTCGGTCGACTGCATTGTCATCTGCGCATCCGCGATCCTGTATCAAGCCGAATATTTATTCGAGCTACTCCAAGAACGCCCATCTGTGAGCCAATGTGTGGTGCTATGCGGTGGTGTGGGCCACTCTACCGAATTCATGTATGATGCGGTCGCGCAACACCCTCGCTTCTCACCGATCGCAAAGGACATCCACGGTCTTCCCGAAGCCCGTGTCTTGGAACGGATCCTGGACACCTTCTTTGACCGATCGGCCATTGCCGACGGAGGTTGTAGGATCTTGATCGAAGACCAGTCGACCAACTGTGGTCGGAACGCCTCCCTCAGTCGGAAGGTGCTGGACGAGGCAGGGTTCCAAGCGCTCCACACCTGCGTTGTCATTCAAGATCCCACGATGATGCGACGGACGAAGGCGTCTTTCCACAAGGCGTATGAGGATCAGCCATCGAGTCCCTCTTTCATCAGCTGTCCGGTATTCATCCCGCAAATGCAGACGTCGAGAGATGGCGAGTTGGAGTATCAGAACCTGCCGCGAGGGAGAAATCTGTGGCCACCGGATCGGTTTCTCGAGTTGATCTTGGGCGAGATCCCTCGGCTGAGAGATGATGGAAACGGGTATGGGCCGAGGGGAAAGGGATTCATTCCTCATGTAGAGCTTCCCAATCAGGTTGAGGAAGCATGGTTTCGTCTCTCGCATGGTTTCAACGCGTCTCGATGAATTCTTTCATGTCCAGAGAAATAGAAATTTGATTGTGCATAGATTACCACAATGGAACTATCAGAAGAAAAGAAATCCAGGTGTTCACCCCATAACCTCCGTGGCGTAGTGGACTTCTATCATTCCGTGCCTGATGGTAGGCCGACTCGCGTATGCGGATCTGGCTGCCCAGTGGCCTGAATCCAATGCGGATCAACATCAAGATTGCATTTATTGGGTATGTGAAAGAAGATAACCTTTGATCTCATCATCACCATCCACGGAGGGGCGCCAGTTACACATCTACAAACGTGTGTTCGTACGTATGATCAGGACCGTCCAAGGAATCTAGGCCACTCTCTGCAGTAGGTGGTGTAACCCAGCCCATCAGATCACCATTCAGACTAGTAACTCGAGCTATCCGGACTCTCACTTCACTGGCGAGGGGCATCTCGACCCCGATCTCCACCAGATCCATCTTTTTCTAGATCACCCCATATGATCAACATGGCAGCCAAGAAGAATTTCCGCGTCGTGATCGTTGGCGGGTCCATCGCTGGCCTCACCCTTGCGCACAGTCTGCAGCGATGCGGAATAGATTTTGTCGTTCTGGAAGCAGGCGATGATATTGCACCCCAGGTCGGGGCTTCGATTGGAATCTTTGCGAACGGGGCCCGGGTGTTTGATCAGCTTGGGATCTTTAACCGCGTGCTGGAAGAGACCATCCCAGTGAACACAGTGTACTATCGGACTGAATCTGGCAAACTGATCACGAAAGACGAAGGTCGGATTTTTGAAGAACGGTAGGGGAGCTCCATGGAATGAGACAAACCAAGTCTGATCGTTTCTCTTGATCCAGACACGGTTACCCTTTAACCTTCTTAGACCGACAGCTCTTATTGGAAATCCTTTTCACTCACCTCGGAGACGATCAAGATCGAGTCCATCTACACAAAAGGGTTGTCCGGGTCGATAACCTACCGAGCAAAGCGGTAGCTCACTGCGCCGATGGTTCAGTTTTTGAAGGAGATCTGATTGTTGGAGCAGATGGGGTGAGAAGTACAGTCCGACAAGAGATGTGGAGGCACATGGAGTCTCTAGGGTTAATAAAGGAAGCTGCGAAAGAAAAAGCGAGTATGTGTGATGTTCAGCAAAGAGCCCTGAATTCAGCCCCGATACTTATACGAGTGCGATGAGTGTAGCCATGACAGCGGAATATTCGTGCGTATTTGGGATTTCTACTGGAATACCAGGCGTCAATCCCGGTGATGCTCATCGGACCTACGCAACCGGTTACTCGATACTCACCGTCGGTGGTAAAGGAGGTCGTGTCTATTGGTTTCTTTTTGCCAAAATGGACCAGTCGTACTCGGGCTCGGATTTTCCACGGTTCAATGACCAAGACCTCGAAAGGCATGTCGCCAAGTACATGAACGCACTGGTCACACCCACCGCGTCCTTCTACGACGTCTATAAGACGGTGGAAAGCAAAGCGTATCTGTGTTTAGAGGAGGCGTTCTACCACCGCTGGAGTATGGACCGCTGCGTCTGCATAGGGGACTCAATGCATAAGGTATGTCGCTTTCGTGAAAAACCGTTTCCACTGACCAGTCTGTGAACAGATGACTCCCAACATCGGTCAAGGTGGCAACGCCGCGATTGAAACCGCCGCGTCTTTAGCAAATTGTCTTGCTCGTCTTACGGAGGCCTCTGGGGCGGATTCGATCTCTCTCCAAAGGATCAACGCCGATCTCCAGAACTGGCAGAAAGCACGGCAAACTGGTGCGAAAGAGATCTTGATATTGGCAAATAAGGTGACCCGCCTTGAATCGAGCGCAACGTTGAAGGACACGATCATCTCGCAATACCTACTACCGTATTTGACGGATTATATGACAGACGTTCTTTCGCGGATCCTCGTTAAAGGCGAAATACTGCAGTTCCTCCCACTCCCTCCAAGAGCCGTGCAAGGAAGCATGCCATATGTCAGGCATTGCGATCAGATCGACACGCAATTTGGTTCCCTGATGAAGCGTGCACTGTTCTGTATTCCTTTCCTGGGTCTATTTGCATATGCGAATATCTCGATGGAGTCCCGGTTGTGGAAAGCTTTTCCAGTGACCCTCCCTGTGCCCCAACAAGGCTTCTGGACGGCCAAGGTTCCCATCCTGGATCAACTCCGTGGACCCTTTACCTGCTTCCTACCATCGATCAGTGTCTCCCATCCTCAGTCATACGCGCACATGCTGTCCTTCCTGACCAATGTAGGACCAGTCTACACCATCTGGCTTCTAGAAAGCTATCGCAAGCGCCATTCCTGGACTGAAATAGCGCTGTAAGTGTGCAGTGTCCCTCATATCCGCACCATGGGGTTGCAAGAGTATGCTAACGAGATTCAATCATCACAGTGCAGTGGCACTCGGCACAGCATTCCAATGTCGAGGAATCGGGCTGCTCGCCCCGTTGCATTTCACGATCGAGCATCTGCGCACCCCACTCGCCACGCTCCTCCATAGCCGCCACAAGATAACGCCGTATATCCTTGGGTCCTTCCTGCCGGCGCTCATTGCCGGATCCTATGTGCTCATTTTCGCCAACTATGTCCCGCAGACTGTCGCCCTGCGCCGGTACTTCCACGCCATCTGGCACCTATTGCCCATTATAATGCCCCTGTTGCAGATTCCGTTCCGCCGCCTGGAAAGGCTGGTCTCCCCGGCCACCCAACAGCCAGAGCAACGAGAGGAAGACGCAAAGCGGAACTCCACCAGAAATCTGCGCTCCATTCGCTTCCTATCCCTATCGCTGGCCCTGCTCTCCGGCTTGACCTTCATCCACACCCGACATACACCCCCGGGTGTCTCCATGACATATGACGAGACGATCGCCATGGCAAGCGGCCTCGTCTGGCTGGGGATGAAATTCCGCGAATTGAAACAACTCGGATACCCCGTGTGGTGGGGGACAGTGATCGCGACCTTGGCAGGGACGACGGCGACGTTGGGTCCTGGCGCAGCGATTTTGTTGGGATGGGGTTGGAGGGAAGAGATCCTGGCGACTCTTTCGACGCAGTCAGAGGGGAACTAGAGATTGTCTGTTCTGTGTATACACAACTCTCTCCAATTCACAAGCTTTGCTTTGCTTTTTTTTTTTATTTCTGGACCGTCGAGATGATGAGGTGAATGGTGTTTAGGGCTTCTTGGTCTGTGCCCTGAAGTAAAGTGTGTTCATAGCTGGCCTGGGGAATGTCGGATGCCAGATACTATTCTGTCCAGGACCCTTTCCAGGAGCTAGAATGAAAAGTGACTGAAGAGTCCCATGCGTGGACCTCATTCAGGTAGTTCTAGATATTTTCAGAGGGTTCAGGTTCCACCCTACGAGGGAATCTCCCAGTGAACGCTATCCCAGAGTAATCTGAATAACTCCACGAGCCATGTACAGATACCACACCAGGCCAACATTCCCAACCGTCTCCAGCAAGACCTCAACGCTATTCATTTCCAAAACTCGATGGCCTTCAGTATCCACCCACACCACTGACACCTTCCACAATGCCATGCATCCACTCAACCTGCCATAAACCACCAAGCCGATGTCATGTTCAGGTCACTTTTCCAGATCCACAAGCACATTTTGACCGTCCACCGCACGAACGCCGGTCCGTAAGCAACCTTCTGCTCATTCTGGAGTAAGAGCCGTCGGTGACGCGGAAGCGACCAACACCAGACCCTTGGATTCTTACAACTGATACGGGAATCAGAGGTAGCAGACGAGAGCAAGCTTTGCGCTCATTGAATGATGGGAAATTACAATGTCATGCGTGGGGATTCTTCGACGTCTATGTTTACTGGCTGCAATGCCCGGACGACGGCTGACACTATTGTGGAACGGGATTAGGCACGCTAGGTCATCTCCGACGAGCCGGTTGATTTATGCCAGTCTTGAGGATTGACAGCCAGAGGTGGGTGGCCTGCGCTCGGGATATTGGTGAATCAGACGTTGAGATTGTGCCTTGTCGAGGAGGGAAACGAGAAGCGGCTTTGGGCATTGGTTGTGGTCTGCATGGAGCGATATTGGTCTCCCAAGGTAAGATTGTTTAGCAGACTGGGATGATTGCTTGTTGGGCGTGTGATGGAGCCTACTTAGGCCGTCGTCTTTGGCTATATCTATGACTATCTCTCGGTTGTTCTTGTCAACCGTCTTTCATGTAGCTATTCAGCAAAAGCGGGATATTCCCACTGGGCACGTAAGCAGACCAGACTGCTAATCTAGCTGGATGTGAAAATATGCATGGATTGAACTCAGGATAATATGCACAACGCTAGTGATAGTAAACAGTCACATAAGGGCCCGTCTTCTCAGAGTAGGAAAAAGATATCCACGCCTGGAGGTCAGTGCATTCGTTGAGATCCATGTGCGGTCTAACCGACTGTTAGCTTAGGAGTCGTGGGACGAAGAAGCACACTTACACATATGAAGCTAAATCATCAAGATACGATTCCGCGTGCGCTTCCAAGCCATGTCGTCTGAAGAACTCCACCATGACCCTTGCGACCACCCGATCATTGATGCCAGTAGTGGGGAAGTAGATCTTGGGCTGTGGATAGGCCGTCCCGGCATATATCTCCAGGTTGAAGAGCATTGGGATGATATTGGGTGGATCTCCGCTATGGCCGGGTCGATTTTTCTGTTCTCGCAGACCGTCTTGAATCTCCAAGGCCTTCCAGAGTTCACGGACCATTTCCAAGCCAGTCATCGTTTCCGGGCCTGCTAATTTCCCACCGAGAGTCCAGAGACTCACGGCATGCGCGATGTCGACTTGAAACTCTGCGATGTAGAATTTGAATCGAGTCTTGTGGGGTTCAATCAGGTCGCAAGACATCCAATACGGCGCAGTAGTTTCTGGAACAGAAGCGAAGTATTCTTCGATCAGGTCCATGGACTGGCTGAACGAGCCCATTTTATCCACCTTTCGCACGGCGTTGAACATCATCTGTCCGCGCGGAATGCCGGTGGCGAGAGATTTCAGTTGCGGGTAGAAATATAATTTGACAATCGCATCGCCGTCTTTGAGGTCCAGTGCTAGAATATGCTGCGATTTGGCCGGCTCGTTTTCTAGCGCGTTGAGCTCTTGAAGTTTCGCTTCATCTTGTCCTGTTAGCGAGACCTCGTTGACGAGCTGGTGATATAACTGCAGATCCAGTTTAAGCCCCAGGTGCTTGAAGCGATTCAAGACTTCTCCCAGAGCTAACTGATTGCATATGTCACGGCCAGTGCTCGCCAGAAAACTCGTCGGCTCAAAGCCCATCCGAACCGTTCTTCCAGTTTTCGTAAAGTTTTGGCTGAGCTCCAGTGGTCCCAGACCACTGAAGACGCTCCGGTAAAGTCCACGCCGACCAGCCTCCGGCCATGGCCCTAAGAACGGTATGATGTGGAGACCGTAAAGGCACAAATACTGATACTGGTGATGAACGCTATACTGGCACTGTGATAGCAGGTTTCCCAGCATCTGTGCCGTGTTGTGCCACCATTGATGCTGGTCGAAATTGGGGAAAGTGAAATACTTGCTCAGAGAGTCATATGGTTGCGGATCGTCGGTATCTGGAGAGGCCTCGGGCGGGTTAGCACCTTTCAGAAGGGTGTAGGTCGACATGGCCAGTCTGAATGAGGGTTATGATTATTGAAAGAATGGCGAGTAGGGATGCTGGCTGAGATAAAGACATGCCTAGAACGGGTGGACGTGAGACTTTGATTCCTCGCGTTCAGAAGCCTGTACGACCTTTCCAACATGCCCTCCATGGCTGATCCGAAGAATGGCATTTAATGCAGCTCGGAGTAAGCTCGATCCTGGTCTCTGGCGTAGTTCAGACCGTGCGCTTTTGTTCCACACGGTCGATATTTCCATGGCGTTCATTGGGAAGTAATATCCATGCCCATCCGGAGCTATACACATATCCTACCTCACATGGATTCGCATTGGTTTGCTCTACTTTTGGAACATGAGGCCTTCTTCATTATTGGTCGTCACTTACTGAAGCCTCAACAGACGACGGTTAACGACAGCGGAGCCTGCACTTTCCCACTCCCCAAGCACGATGCAAGGTAGCACAAGGCCATCCGTCACGGATATGATCAGCGGCCCAGTTTGCGATTCGTCGTCATCAGTCTGGGTTGAAACTGGTGCAGGTCCGTAGCTCTCCCAAGGCCCCTCCATTGACTTGCTGCATGAAAGACTTGTTGGCATCGTTGATTTCTGGGACTGAGCCTTACTGCAATAGAGGCCATTGGCAAACAATCCTCAT
The DNA here is from genome assembly GCA_009193565.1 of Aspergillus coremiiformis. NCBI lineage: Eukaryota > Fungi > Ascomycota > Eurotiomycetes > Eurotiales > Aspergillaceae > Aspergillus > Aspergillus coremiiformis. The sequence goes on along the minus strand of ML739148.1, from coordinate 42,577 downwards.
ACACTTCTTATAGTAGATCCGGGGCATAATCCACGGCAAACAAGCCTACACACTCGCACCGAGAAGATCTGGCCTATCTCAACATACCCGGTGCATTGTTAGTGCAACGGCTTGAAGGATATATGGAACTTACACAACGCCCAGCGAGGTAATGCAGATCGTTATAACGGTGTTGCACAGCTCTGCTCGAGTCCATAACAATACTCCGAATTGTCGGTACCGAGGCTTCGAATGGCGCACCCATGAACCACAAGCAAAGGGTTGCCTACAGACGGTCAGGTCTACGTTTCAGAATGAAGACATGCATCCGGCCAGTGGATTCCTCAACCCTGGTTTCTTTATCGGCTACTTTCATGGATAGATGCAAGCAGTACAACGTTAATGGCAATGCTTTGTAGGAACCAGCCTCGCACTTGGTACTCCGATGGACTCGTCAGTCCAAGTGAGATCTTAAGCACCACGATCAGATCCCGTTCGAAATCGATTGCTCTAGACCTTTCCACGACGTGCCATCTAACACAAAGCGAGAATCAATACGATGTAGTGTCACACATGATGAGAGAATGTCATAAAGACGACCCTCTGAGGGATACAAGAGCTGGTGGCTCGGGGTTTAAAGGCTCCTGGCGGTCAATACATATCCCTCCAGCAACTATGGCCTTTGTGGATGAGGTTTTTGCTTTTCGTTAGTCTAGAATATCCGGTCGTGAGGTCTATACTGACGTGGGAGATCTGTAGATACGTGCAGTACTACAGGAACCCGCAAAGGAAGTGCATACGGCTTTATTCAAACAAGCAATTTGGACAAATCTAGCGGACGGGTTCTTGTAGCACATCGCATGATTCCCTTTCCCGTCGAAGAGCATGGGAAGCTAACTGTCGATATTCCCCGAACTCCTGAAGTCGGAGGCATGATAAACCATTTGGTATACGAAGGGTCAAAGCATCGCGTTCGGGGACTGCATTCGGAAAGCTTGGATTGCTATCTACAAGTATATCAAAGTGAGAAGGACCGGTTATTCTGGACACAAACTAGCTAAGCAAATCTGATCAGCCGGTCTGATGGCGCGCAGTGACACCTTTGATGGAATAAAGGGACTTGAATTGGGGAATCCAAAATCTTCCTTCACATCCTGGGGTGAGCCAGTCTGACGCGTAGTATAATTCATCAGGCACGGTTGCCGAAATTAAATGTGTAACTACACATAATCTACTTTTAGCCTACTCTGTGCGAGCTCAGGAATATCTTCAGCGGATTATACGAGTATGCAAAGACCATTGGGCACAAATGTAAGTGAGATTCCCTGAGAGAAGGGAAGAGACAGACGCGCTGGCCTTTCTTTATAGAACCATAATAGCATATCCGCGTTGGGACCATTGAGCTTACCCATCCAAAACCTGAAATCTAGATCATATTCTAGAAAAGCTCACCAAAGCGTTTTCATGAGATCGGCAGATAATCCTTGATTGATGGTTGCTTGTCTCATGGTGAGGTCACATTCGTTCTCCCACTGCTCCGTTTCTATTATTATACTGGTACCTTCAGAAAGCGATGCACCCAAAGCATGACGGCAACCAGACTCCTCTTTTCCCATGCATATTTCCCACATATGGTGGCGGAAGTGCAAACCAAGACGACAAAGATATACGTTGCGTTGTCTTGGAACAAGCGGGATGCAAGATAGGGCATGAACCCGCATCCATTACACATCTTCCCCTGATTGCGTGGTCTATTCTGCTGGCGGAGTACACGGACTCCAATAATGTGACCTTCGGCGTTCTCTCCAAGGAAGACGGTCATGATTCTATACAAGAGTGGGAAGCGATAATAGACCCCCAGTTGCCCATTCTGCGCGCTGTCACGCTCCACAATGCTCGGTCATGGCCACTGGAGGATTCCGCTCGCCTTGCGGTGTTCAACACTACAATTTCGCTGAGCGATGATGGTTCAGAGGTGATTTCCGAGCTCAAGTCAGTCCCGAACATTGCAAAGGTGATGTTTATCATGCCATCTGGTGGGCTAAACGACTAACGCATCACGCAGTTGGGCGAGCTTGTTCTCCGTGTAAAACCCTGGGCACCCATGCCACACTGCTCACTACATTACTGTCCCTCAGTCCTGGGGAATAGTCAAGCTCAAAACGTAATTACGACGTTGGGGAGAATCTTCGACTGCCTGATCCAGAGCCCCGATCGACCACTGATTGCGTCGAGTCTGTTGAGCGAACATCACCAGGAGCAGATATATAAATGGAATAGCGGTGCTCCAACTATTCCCCTGGATACTTCCATCCACACGCTCTTTCGCCTGCAATGCCTCTTGCAGCCAGATGCAGAGGCCATATGTGCTTGGGATGGAACACTCACATACCAAGAGCTGGACAGGCTCTCTGCACGAGTACAAGAATTACTGATGAAATTCAATCTTATACCGGATTCAATCGTGCCAATCCTCTTCCAGAAGTCTAAATGGGCCGTGGTGACCATGCTTGGGGTTCTGAAGGCAGGAGCTGCGTTTGTTATGCTGGATCCATCCTACCCCAGTAAACGGCTGCGGGATATATGTCAGGACGTCGAAGCCAAAGTCATCATTTGTGCTCAGGAAGAGCTTCGTACAGACCTGGCAGGGTGTGCACTGGTGGTGAGCGCTCTTGAAATAGAAAAAGTAACGTCGGCTGCAGTTGAGCCAGTGAGGACAGCCTCCCACCATGCAGCATATGTGGTATATACATCCGGATCTACGGGCATGCCGAAGGGGATTGTAATAGAGCACGGTTCATTCTGTACCAACGCCATCGTAAGCAGCCAAATCCAGAATCTGGATCGGTCGTCTCGAGTGTTGCAGTTTGCGTCATACGCCTTCGATGTGAGCGTGTATGAATGCCTGACGCCGATCCTCCTGGGTGGGTGTGTCTGCATACCATCTGAGTCTCAACGGGTCAATGGTTTGGAAGAGGCTGTCGCAAGCCTCAGGGTTAATTGGGCCGAGCTCACGCCGTCTGTGGCAAGGCTCTGGCAGCCGGAAGATGTCCCTACGATCAAAACACTCGTCCTGGGCGGCGAACCCATGTTACCCACTGATGTTTCTCGGTGGAAGGACAGCATTCGAATGGTATGTGCATATGGCCCAGCAGAGTGTACTGTTGTGTCCACCGTGCAGCCATACGTTCACGAGCTGGGAAATATCGGACGATCACCGGGAGGCACCTGCTGGCTTGCAGCAAAGGACAATCATCACCGACTCGCGCCAATTGGCACGATTGCGGAGTTGATAATGGGTGGTCCTATTGTAGGACGAGGGTACTTGAAACGGCCGACGCAGACAGCAGACGTCTTCATCACGAATCCAGCGTGGGCCTCATTGTTCAATATCAACGAGACTAGTCGATTCTACAAAACCGGGGATCTCGTTCGGTATAATCTAGACGGGTCAATCAGTTATATAGGGAGGAAGGACACCCAAGTCAAGTTGAATGGCCAGAGGGTTGAGCTGGGCGAGGTTGAGCACCAGGCACGCCAATGCTTTGAGAATGCTGTCACTGTGGCCGAGATTGCTGCAGCTGCTGGACGAAGGCCTTCCCTGGTACTCTTCATTGCCTCCAAACAAGCATCATCCGTAGATATGGACTGCACTGCCCTTATGTCCACACCGAGCCATGCGTTTCTGGAAAACGTACAAGCGGCAAGAATTCGCCTCCAGAATGTCCTCCCCAAACATATGATACCCACGGCATACGTTGAACTCATCGCTATACCAATTTCGCGCACAGGAAAGGTCGACCGGAAGATGCTACGGGAGACCATCGCAGGGTTAACCGAGAGTGAGTTCAGAGCCTATCATCCGCCAATTCATGGTGACATGACCTGCTCGTCAAGTACAGTGGTCGTTGAGCAGCTGCGACATCTCTTCTCGAGAACGCTTGGGATTCCAGTGGACGAGATTGCACCGAATAACAGTTTCTTCCAACTCAGCGGAGACTCTCTCAGCGCGATACGCCTTGTCGGGGATGCTCGAGAACAGGGACTGCATATAACCGTAGAATTGCTATTCAAACATCAGACAATTTGTGAATTGGCAGAACACACTGATCGTACGTCGAGATCTACTCACTCATCGATACCCGCCTTGTCTCTGCTCGGCTCGCTGGACAAGAACTCACTGATATCTCTTGCGTCCGAGCAGTGCTCTGTGTTTCCCGGCCAGATTGAGGATATTTATCCGTGCACCCCGTTACAAGAAGCCTTGATGGCGTATACAGCAAAACGGCCGGGGGCATTCCAAGCTCAGTTTAGCTTTCAACTTCAAGACCAAGTAGACGAGCATCGCTTCAAGCGGGCATGGGAAACGGTGCTTGAGGCAAACCCGATCTTGCGCACCAGGATTATCTACTCCGATACTGAAGCCCTTCAGGTTGTGCTTCACGGTCAAGATCCAATACAGTGGGATATCAGAAACGATCTCAGCAACTCTTTTGAGCCTGATATGTCGTATGGAACTCCACTTCTTCGGCTGATAATCGTCAGTGAGTCGAGTGGAAAATCACCCCGGACCTTCAATCTCGCAATGCACCACGCTATATTCGATGGATGGTCGTACCCTCTGATCCTTCAGGCCGTTGAGGATGCATATAGACACCTCGATGTGACACCGCAGTGTTTCACGCCCTTTATCAAACATGTGCTGAGTTTAGATCAGGACTCCGCCAGAGAGTTCTGGCGTACTGAATTTGAGGCCCTACGAATAGCCGCATTTCCTCCTCAGTCGTCACCACCGGGCTTGCCAGCGTCCATTACAACGGCACATCGTCAGATGGAGGTATCAAGCTGGCTGGGGGGGTGCTACACGCCGTCAACCATTATCCAGCTTGCCTTTGCTATGCTTGTCGCCTGGCGTACTGAGTCCATGGATGTCGTATTTGGCCTAACCGTTGCGGGTCGCAATGCTCCTGTTCCTGGAGTGCATAAACTGACTGGCCCAACCATTGCGACCTTCCCCCTTCGCACAATACTGGAAGGGAGCTTTAGTGTAACTGAGACGCTGGTAGGCATGCAGAACCACATCGCTCGGGTCATCCCCTTTGAACAGACAGGACTACGGCGAATCAAGTCATGTAGCATTGAGGCCGCTGGTGCCTGCGACTTCCAGAGTCTCTTGGTTATACAGCCCGCTACGAAGGAAAGATCGTTCGATTTGTTTATCGAATGCCCGGAGAACACAGAGGAACAGCTGAAGTTCAGCACAGGTCCGTTAACTCTAGTGTGTGAGCTTGAGGCGCATGGACTATTGGCAAAGGCCGTGTTCAATACCGCAGTAATCATTCCAGATGAGATGGAGAGAATGCTTGATCAACTGGAGTATCTGGTGGGCGAGATAACCAATTTTCCAGATTCCAAAATCCGTAACATTATCCCATCCCCAGAACACGGTCACACTAATACACATGAGGAGGAGCTCTCGTGGATTTCCTACCTCGAGAAGAAGTCCTGCGACTTTCTCGGCGCGGACTTCACTGTCATTGTGGATCGAATAGTACCAAAGGGAGCCTCCAACCGAACTATCGCAATGTTCGTCTGTGAGGGTCCAACGTGCAGATCGACCGGACTATCAGAACTGTTCACGCATCCTACGAAGACGTTCCGAGCGCAGGTCCAGGAATTGATATGCGACCTGCGGCAATCTCTTCCTTGGCCGATGGTTCCATCGCTCTGTCTTCCTATCAGCCACGTCCCGTCCACGCCAGGGGGACAACCGGATAGACCCTGTTTGCGCGAGGCAGCGTCATCCAGGAGTCTTTGTCTATTACGCTCTCTGATGGAGCCAGTCGACAACAGCACGGATTGTCCAATCCTGCCGAACGAAGCCCGCCTCCGTGGCATCGTCGCCCATGTTCTGGGCATGCATCCCCAGAGCGTCAGTCTTAAAGACGACTTCTTCACCCTTGGTGGCGATTCAATATCCGCAATGCAGGTCGTATCGCTCTGCAGGAAATACCACCTGTCGTTGACGGCACTCGATATATTTGACGGGAGAACCATGGAACTCATCGCATCGAGGTTGAAGCCCCTTACCCTGCTGACGCCCCCATCGACGCCTGGTGCTGAATGCCATCTGGATACTCGCTTTTCTCTTCTCCTCCTGGGCTCTGGTCCGGCCGTGGAGCAATTCGAGTCCACGGTTATGGCTGCACATCGCATTGAGAGCATGGATGCCATAGAGGATGCGTATCCTTGCACCCCAGCACACCAAGGGCTGCTGAAAACCCAAACCCTGCAGCCGTTTGATTACCAGTCCTACACCATTTGGGAAGTTACCACAGGCAGCAACGTTGCCCCCGTGTCTCCGACTCGGCTTCGCGATGCTTGGTTCAGCCTCTGCCGCCGGCACTCTGCGTTGCGGACACGTTTAATGAGTACCTCGCTTGGGGAAAGGAGTGATTTGAAAATCCATGTCGTGCAAAAGAACTGCATAACAGACGTCGGAATAGTCTCCTGCGCAGAGAAGGACGTGTTAGCAGAGCTGCGAAAGTCCTGCCTTCAAACAAACACTCAAGCAGCATACTCTCCACAGCTCTTCACAATTTGCCAAACCGCCTCAGGTCGCGTCTTCTGTAAACTCGAAGGGAGCCATGCCTTTCTAGACGGCGTTTCCGTACTGATCATTCTCCAAGAACTCTCCCTGGCATATAGCGGACAGCTATCATCCGTGCCGGGCCCTCTGTACAGCTCAGCGGTAGCTTGTCTTCAGAATCTACCGGACGCCGTCGATCAACTGAATTACTGGAAACGCCAATTAGAAGACGCGACTCCTTGTATATTCCCAACTCTCCGAGACCAAACCACATCCCACGACACTCTCGTCGTCACCGCGCCAATAGCGCCTACCGCGACATTGTTACCATTCTGTGCAACGCACGGAGTGACCGTGAGTAACGTCCTTCAAGTCGCCTGGGGCCTGACACTCCGGCGGTATACCGGATCGCACGACGTGTGCTTCGGCAGCCTCGTATCAGGACGAGACTCCCCGATTCGCAACATCGACCAAATGATCGGCTCGTTCTTCAACGTGCTAGTATGTCAACTTCGCTTTCGCACAGAGCTCTCCCTCTTGGACCTCTTACGGAGAAACCAAGTGGACGTCGGCAACCGGCTTTTGAACCAGCACTGCTCACTCGTTGAGATCCTCCGTTTCTCCAAGTTCTACGGCCAACCCTTGTTTAATACGTGCCTGTCCGTGGAGCAGCCGCTGTGTATGGACAGTTCGGATGGGAGTCTCTCTTTCAAGGAGCTGGAGACCTGTGAGCCCACGGAGGTATGTTGTAACTGGCTTTCCTCCGTCGCGACGGCGTTTCTAACCGTCGATAGTATGACCTCGTCGCTACCGTTACTGTCGGACAGACGGACGTCCGGCTGGGTCTCACTTATAAATCTTCCCTCTTGACGGAGCAGCAAGCGTGGGATGTCGCTGCGGATTTTGGGCTCTCTGTCAGCGATATTCTGGGGTACTCGTCTTGAATGGGCAGTCGGTTCAGGTCTAATGCTTGTGTATAGGAAATAGTTACCTGGTTTTGCAAAACTCGTTTCGGCTTGCGTTCTGGGCTCTGTCAAAAGGATTGACGGTGATCGATTTCATAGGAGGGCTTATTCTACAGAAAGTAATGGCTACATAATCAAGTCGTATACTGGTAACGGATTATTTCACCGACGTAAAGTTCCCTGTAGTTACTCTACAGCTCCTCCGCCAGTCAAACCATCTCGACGGAGACAACTCTCATATCAATCCCATCCAAATACGCAGAGATCTTACGGAATCGAGTACCCTATGCCCAGAATGGGGATTTTCCATTGATCCACAGTTTAAATCACAGGAAAGGAGTGACCAGCAACAACGACCAGACTAAGCCCAGGAAATCCTATCCGTCACCTCAACCAAAACCCTCAGTCCTATCCACCAGGAATAACACCAGCCCCTACACCCGCCACTCCCTGTTTGCCGCCGAACATCTCAAGAAACAGTGATGGACGCAGACCCGCTGCTCTGGTAACCCTCAGTAGCAACGATCTGCTCATTATGAGTGCCCAGATTCATTCCCAAAGAAGCCCAGGCATTGAAGTGATTAGCGGTGTTAACAGAGCCGCCGACGCGCTTCGAGTTCCGCACGGACCAGTACTGCGTAAAGCTGGCGGTTCCAATAATAGACGGCGCATTGGTGCGCTCCGCCGTATAGATATTATACGTGTCGCCGTCGGTGGTCACCTGGCCCTTGTAGGTGCCACTGTTACCGGGGTTGTAGGAGCCGTAGGACTCGACGATGTAGTACTCGATCAGCGGGTTGGTGGTCCAGCCGTAGACGGAGAGATAGCCGTTTCCGCTGGGGTTGAAGCTACCGGAGTAGTTGATTGTTCTGGAGAGCTGGTCAGTTTGGATTCATTGGGGGCGGGTTGATGGATGGATTGGATGTGCATTACCTGGCGCTGCCGGGGTTCCAGCCCTTTCCGGCGACAAAGTTGCCAACGTTCGTCCATTGCACGCCGTATGAGCCACCGGCGCCGTTGTCGAAGGTCACGTCGCCGCCGCCGTCGGTCCAGAAGGAATAGAAGTAGCCGTCCTTGGTGCCGGTGCCGCTGGGGCTGGAACGGCCGATCAGTTCGTGGAGGGCGGTTTCGTTGAAGAAGTCGCGTTCGAGGGACTCGATTGGAGTAGCCAGTACTCCTGCGGCGGCGCTGCAGGCCAGGAGGATGGAAGAGAAGGATACCATTTTGTGTTGGCTTTGCTGGATGTTCTTGGTTGATGTGGATGCGATGCGATGCGATGTGAGGCAATGTTGTGTTCTGAGTCGTTGCTTCTCATCGGTATTTATACATATTCTTATAGATCGTCCTCTGCCTCCTTGCACCGGTCCAGGTCATACCACTTAGGCTAAATCGACTGACACCATGCAGCCATACACTTCCTCAGACGGTGATAGTCCGAGGTCTAGACGAAGCTTCTCACGACTGTCACCTCGTGTCCAATCATGCGAGAACATGGCGAGCATTCGTCAGGCAACTTCCAGGCTTAGCAAGCGTGCTCAAGTCAATCTGCGATAGATGATGAAACTTCTATGGTATCATCGTCGTATGATCGTATGACGGTAGGGCAGGAGTAGACAAATCGCAGGCTTTTTTGGGGGCTATCCACATGGTAAATGTGAGATATCAGATATCGAACAACTATACTTCGTATCCGCTTCCTTCACCCGTTGACTCCGCCGGGATCGACGGGCCTAGAACCATGACTGAGCATTCGTCCGGTGCTGGACAGTCCGCAGGATAAATGGCGTTTTTTAATGTTTATCCGAAATTGCGCCAGAAATAGCCAAATGAGATCATCGTCGTACTTCTGATATGCTATGGAAATGGGGGCTGCGAGCCCGTCAATGCCGGTGTCAGTAGCCGTGCTCTGCTCCTGGCCATTCGTACGTCCCCGCTCTCGTTTTGGTACTCTATTAGGGATGAATGCTATGAGGGTTTGTGTTGATTGATTCTCCCCAAACCATCCATCTTCCTGGCCAGGTCACATGCTCCCCGATACCCTAGAAGCACTCTGGGTCCATATCTCGTTTGTCTTTCTTCTGGAATAACCACTTGGAGGTGGAAGTGGATCAGAATACAAGATTTCTCGCCAAGAGGAGATGATGTTCAACCGAAAGCTTCGCCTCCACAGGCTTTAATTCCTGTTTACGGGGTAATCCCGCTGGACAATATAGCCTAAACGGTCTTTTTACCCTGGATATATGGACTCTGTCATTTCAGGAGTCCAGACTTCACATCAACACTATTTGTAACCCGGTGGAAACTGACATATGGTACGGAGCATAGCAAGCCAACTAGATTATGTGTGACTGTAGATAACCCGCTCTACCTCACAAACATACTTCCAAATAAGCTCACCACAAAATTAGTATCTTCCAAAGGGAGACATACCACCCATCACGTATGAATATCCAACGCCATTATTCCACGTCCTGCATTTCCACATCCGATCCACCGTCCTCTCCTCCCTCAATGATACCCACCTCGTTGTAATCTTCATCGCTATCGTAATATTCTTCCTCATTCTCGTCACTCGCCCGGTAGTTCGTGGTGTAGAATAAGTGGCGATCGGCGTCTTCCATCTCCTCTTCGGCCTTCCTCGTCAGGAAGAAGGGGTGATCACCACGGAGTCGGGAGCCCTGGCAGACATATCCCATTGGAGTATGTGAAATGTCCTGTCCTTGGCGACGGAGGGTCAACCATTCCTGCAAAAAGTGAAGCTGATTTCTAACAACAGATTGGTTCTGTACCGCGGCCTCGCTACTATCAGCGGCATAAGCATGGCCTGTGGGATTCTCCGGATCTAGTTGCAGTTTTTCCAGCAGGAATTCGTAATCGGAGAAGTCAAAGTACAGTCTACCTCCTAAAACCCCGAGCTCGAACGGAAGCCATAGGGGTGGAGACCACCCTGCAGGCAGGCTTGGCAGAGCGTAGTAATTGAGACGGTCAAAATGGAGCATCCGCCTGGTAAAGGGTGCCGCATACATGATCAAATGCACGCTTGAACTTTGCATCGCACGTAGCATAGGGATCAGCTCCTCGGCCTCCTCTGGAATTATAACAAGGCCAACATTTGTCTGCGAATTCCAAAGAAGCCAATTCACTGGGCGCTATACGGAGAAGAGGATATTAGTCCATGTCCAGAGACTGCATATTTGCATAAAAGATATTGTCAACGTTACCAAAAAGTTATCAATGCCCTTGGCGCGCTTGGTTACTACCGTCTTCGTAAACTCGGTCGACACGTACAAGTGGCGAAGCAGTCTCGAAGCATCGAAGCCGTGTTTTCGCCCCAGGTCTGTTGATCCTAAAACAGTAGCCGCCTTCACGTAGCCTCCGTTGCCTTTTAGACAGCCCAGGACCATAAAGTTCCTGATCGATTGATGTAGACCCGGGAAAGTATGCGCTTTCATGGTCAAGGGCCGTTGCATTTCCCTCTCTTGCTCAACTTCAAACGCAACCTCGCGCTCCTGTTCAACCTCCTCCAATGCGGATTTGGTGAGGGAACCATCAACGTTAGATTGTGCATAAATCTGCCTCAGTTGCAGCATATATGATTTGAGGTTCCCGGGGAGTGATCCAACAGCGGTCCTCGATGAACACACTATATCACGTTGCTCATGCGACTTTGGCTCATACAGATGTTCCAATGTCTGTTGTTCGGGGCGCTTCAAGTGCTCAACATATGCATTCCTATGATCCGGATTATCCAAAAATTTGTTGTGGGAGATGAAGGCTTGCATGCGTTGGCAAAAGTCTACTCCCTGTGAGAGGTACAGTGGTTGCAAATCTCTGTTGCTATTGCATGTCTGATTTATCAACCAGGCAAGAACGTCGGATGAATCAATACGATCATGAACACGCTTTTTGCGGACATCTAGTATGCTCTGATGTACTTCCGGTGGTGAAATGAAGGTGACGGATTGTGTTGTCCTCAACTGCCTTAATCTCATCGCGGCTGCCAAAAATAGTTAGAGCCTCCTCAAGGTACTGGTGGAAACGGGGGGAGGCTCATCAAAAAGTAAGCATTATACCTTGAACTGTGTGGTCCTTAGTTTGATTTAAACCAAGAGTTAGTGCCCCTCGGGCATGAGGTGGCAATTTGAGGTCGGTACCCCGAGTGTGTGCCTCGTCTATGTAAACAACGCAGTTCTCCATGTTCTCCGCAAAGGGGGTTGAAAGAAGGGGAGTAGCTCTTCCAGTCTTGTACTGTACCCATGCTTGATTATCCTGCCTGAAGTAAACCGCGGCTTGGGCCTGGTCATCCTCTTGCAGCCATGCCCGGGCAAGTGCCTGATTATTCATTTCCAAGATAAAAGCACCGGCGTCAATAAGAATACGGATCTTGTTCCGCTTAAGGTATTTGAGAAGGTCCAGCTCGGAAAAACGCGTGCCCCTTGGATTCGCCGCTATCTTATATGGTCTGTTCCTCTCCTGAAGAAGGTAAGTAAGGACTTCCGCATTTGTGTGTGACAGCCCAGGTAGATCTTGTTGCTTTATGGGAAGAGGAAGAAGTCGCCGATTGTCGTTGGTCCCGCTAAATCCAGTTGTAATTCCTGGTCCCTTCAATTTAGCAGCTGTGGTTCGATGGCTGTTCATATACAGCGGAAGATCCCACCCCGATGCCTGCAATTTGACACTGAACTGTTTAGCGTGGACCGGGAAGACAAATTTCCTCAGGAAATGATTGATTACAACCGTCTTCAAGCGCAGATGGCGCCATATTTCGGTAAGCTGGCCCCGATCATCGACATTTATCGTATTCCAGTGCCTCAATGTCTCCGGTAAAGTAAGCGATGTTTGAGTCCACCTATCATATTCAATGGCCGGGTCATCGGACCTTAAGACTTCCTCTAAGCTCTGCTGTAGTTGATTCTCTGTAAGTCCTTGGTGATAAAACGAAAGGCAGGTGAATAGAATAGCAACATCCGGGTGACCCCACTCAGCGTGCTCTGACGGGACCCCTTTCGCGTGGAATGGGACAGCCATAGGGGCCCGATTAGGATGCAGACCGTACTGTACATTCCACCTCTTTTTCAAACATAGAAGGAGGATACCGTGTGCAATCAAGCCCCTCAATAAGTAGAGATTCTTCCGCGCTTGCGGTGCATCTGGGAAGAGGATGGACACACGTTCAATAACTGTCTGATTTACCGTTTCTTGGGAAATGAAACTCCGTACTGTATCTCGCTCTTCGTTGGTGCTGTTCCAAAGAGGAAGAATTGACGTTTGACCATATACAACATTATCAACTATCCTCTGTGCGAGAGCCTGTTCAACATCCTTTCTCAAGAAATATGCCACCGGAAATCCTGTGGATGTCCGTTCCACGACATCGATGCTGTGTGGGAAATCTTGGCCAAGATCAGGTAGGTGCCGAGCCACAAGACTTAAGACACACATGGTGACTTCCCAACGACTAGGATGCCCGTCAACCATCAGCTCTGAGCCACTCGGGTAGATCAGCTGGGTCTTTGTAGCTAAAGTAAAGTCACACTCGTCAAGAATGTCCCGACAGATGCCATCCAACCAGCGCTGAACTATGACCATGCCGGTGGCTTCGGTAATTTTGCCGTCGGAGAGTCGCTGAAGTCCGCTGAGCTTGAAAGACAGCACATGCTCAGGGATGCCTAGGATAATTCCTGACTTATGCAGCATGTCCTCATGGAGCTGACGATATTCTCCGATAATGTGTGGGGTAGTTGGTGTTCTCCTAGAGAATGGAATGTAGGTGATTTCTCTGCACAAGAGGCCCCCAAGACGAGATTGAAGGATCTGTGCCGTTTGCGATAATAGAGCTTTAGGCACTAAAAGCCTTGTGAGCATCTTTCGATCTGCAAGTTGAGAAACGACCATTGCTATGATAACCGATGTTTTTCCCTGTCCCATATTCATCTGAAGGACTGAATTAGAGCCTGAGTGAGGTGAGATCATTTCCTGAGCAACTGTAACTTGTTCCTCGCGGATTTGGATATTCGCGTCGATCTCCAATAGTAGCCAGTCCGGATAATCGTAAGGTCGCCAGTTGACGTGGCCGTGGTTCTTATACTCCTGGTTCAGCATTCCCTCGTCGCGCTTTCCAAAGGCTTCCTTCATCCGGTTTAGCCGTTGTAGCTTTACAATCGCTAGTCCATACAAGATAAGAGCTTCTTTCATGTTGGGTCCAAAGCTACGGTCGAAGGTGGATCCAAGCTGCTGAAGAATTGACATTGGTGTCACGCATGGCCAAAGGTTGCTCTGCCGTAACCACTTGAACCTCGGGTCTCCGCATGAGAGTGCGTGAGTTATTTGCGAATGATACTGGCTCACTATCGTCTGAGTCTCATGAATCTCGCCGTTAAATTTGCGAGCTCCAACGTGAAAGTCGATATCCACACTTATCTCTCGCTTATCGACACGCTTGACAAGCTTCAGCGCATCAATACTCCCCTTCAAATCTTCCCCGTACTTCAGTTTAACTGGGCAATGAGACTTCATAACATCTCTCACTATCGCCTCAATCTCTTTTACTTCTGGTCCAATTTGCGGCTTGTCATCAGAGAGTAAAGACGACGATGAACTAGTCGTCCGGGTTGCTGCCCACAATTTGACTTTTTGTAAATCATGGCGTGTGTCAATTCTCGGCCCGGGCTTGTGAATGAGCTCTTCTCCTAAACGGGGAATGACATAACGAGACTCTGTTCCTTTAAATATGTTGAGCCGTGGACATATAAAAGGTGTACCGCCTGTGTTGGTGACCGCAGAATGCCTGTCCAGAATTCTTTGAACCTCGCTGACATGAATGGAAAGTTGCAAATTCTTATACAATCCAAACCATTCAGGTACCACCTCACTCATGGCCAGTGTTACATCCAGGTAGTTCGAATCAAAACCATCAATACTGGGCTCGGCGCATGGCCACTGATTTAGTAGAAAAGTAGCAAACATTGTGCATTCGTTTGCACACATCGAATCGTACTCCTCTCTGGTGACCTCGGTCCGACGAATTTCTTCATGAGAATTATCCACCTGCTTGCTCTTCTTCTTCTTCTTCGTCTTCATATTTGTCACACGGGAATCGATATATGGCTTGCATGATGATCTGACACGGTTGAACAACATATCAAAACTAGGCTTTCCACCAATTTCAAAGTCGGTAAAACACGGGTATGGAGGGATAGCCAACTTCTTTAGACCGTCCAGGAGGAAAAAAGCGACTATCACGCGTAGAGCTGCCATGTTAACACCCTTGCCGAAAGCCATTAACCCCAGCTGAAACATAAGGTGGTAAGCATCTTCTAAGGCACAGCTTTTACAGAGATTGACCCAACCACCCCATTCATGGCTGTGTTCCGTTCCAATGCATTCTCCTATGGAGTAAGGCATAAATTTGGTGGTGTACCCCCCTATAAGGGGCCATCCCTCAAATATGCTGGCTAGCTTGGATGTCGTATGGAAGAAGGAAGGCCTCTCCTTAAGCAAATGTATGATCTCCCGAACATTGGATGTGCGCTTGGAAAATCTCGGATGGTCTCGGGCAATGTATGGTAAGTCGGGCGGTAGAGTTGCCTCTGATGACAATATACCTGGACGTTCATAGATTGATCGTCTCAAGCGGGCCCGATCGCTTAGGTGTGGTACTGTAGCAGGTGCTTCTATGGAGCCACTTTTGCCATTAAGTTCAAACGCTGCCAGTCGCTCAGACTTCTTCAAGATACAATCAATGATCGGTTGGTATCCATCATGTTGGATTGTAATTGTTATTTGGTCATCCCAATGAACAGTCTGCTGGGTCTTTCGGTCGCTCGGATAGTATACTCGTCTTGGGGTCAAAGCTAATATGATTTTCAGCACCTCCAGAGAGCCCCGGTCGAGTGGATCCCAAGGCTGACAGTATCCAGATTGCAACCATGACAGAGCTTCTTCTGCACCCGTACGGCCTGTGAGAGGGTCAGGTATGAAGTGAGATGTGACTGCGTGTAATAAGGCCTTGTTATAAAGAAGTCGCGGCTCCGGCGGACTATGCAACCTTCCAAGTATGTTGTCTATGTTGTATGTCGCATAGTCACCAATGTTTTCTGTCTCCACTAGAACGTGTATTCCCTGGCGCCGAAACGAATGTCTGCCAACCGGGATTATAACGCTTCGCTGTGAACGATTGTGGATATTGCGGAGAACAAGCATACTCAAAAGCCCATAGAGCGTACCCGCGTCCTGATTTGGGTCAATCTCAGCCGTCAATTGCTTGCACTGCAGAAGATTCTTTCTGTTGACGTAGAATGTTAGGTCCATCCGCTTCAATTCTACGGTGAGATTGCCCTTGAATGGCTGGATGACGATCAACATGTGCGGCTGTTCGAAGTTGCGGAAAACATTGGCTACTAATCCGAACAGTACGCTGCGTGGATCAACAAGAGAAGCATACCGTCCCTGTGCCCGGCGAGTGCGGATGTTTATACTCCAGTTGCTCTCTTTCCAGAGCCGTTGCGGCCTTCGGATTTCAATTTTACCGGAATTCAGGTCAAGCCAGTGAAAGCAATTGGCTACTAATTGACCTGGCAAATCCATGTCAGCACCTTCACCGAACACCTGTCGCGGGACCAACTCGAGAGTCCTGTCGAGTTTCTGGGCACGTATCACCAACTGCTGTCTTCTGTATCCTAGATGTATCTGATGGCCCTCTTGATCATTTGCAAGCATATGACTCATCTCGGGAATATTTGAAGGATAGGCAACCAGTCTTTGATTGCCAAAAAGTTCCTTCAACACTTCTGAGTCTCGTATTTCAGACGGAAGCTTGCCCATTGGTTGACCATTCACTAGCAAGTGGCCCTCGAGCAGATGATAGTGAACCACTTGGGACATAGTGAACTCCGTCGCTTGAGTTGTTGACATAAGCCACCAATCTTGTGGGTATGGTAAGAATTGCCATTGTGTATACTCTCTGGAAGTGAACTCCCCGCCTGGCCAACAAGCATCGATAGCTGACACTAAACTATTCTGATATTTAGGAGCCAGCTTTCGAAGCATGCCACGTAATGTAGCAGTAGTCTTAATATCACGAACAAGCATACTACGTGTAAGTGTCGTGAATTTGGTGAGGTCGACCACCAAGCTTTCCTGTAGGGTCAAAGTTGCTTCAATGAAGTGCTTCAGGTTCTCGGCGTCAAATTCCTGGCCACTATAAGCTTGGGGTGCAAATGTCCGACGGCATAAAAGGGCTGACAAAAAGCAGTATCTAGCTGCACTCTCTGCAGTATCTGCTTCCCGAGAACGGCGCATTTCACTTCTCAGCGCAGTAGTCCAGGCAAGCGTAATACCTCGAATCTTCAGCAGGATATCGTGTGCTTGCTTGTATGATTCAGGACATGCGAATGCACAGAGTTGAATTGTTAAGGTAAGCAGAGTCTCCATATAGTGGTTCTCGCGCCAATTAGCGGATATTATATCCAGATGTTGCTGGATCTGCTCGATCAATTTTTGACAAAAGTTCACGTCTCTGAACACACAATGAACAGTACGAAGACTGTCTTTTTCCAGCTGAGGTCCAGCCTGTAAAGCAAGTAAACGAAAGAGAATCATTGTATCCTGGAGGCTGAAGTTGATATTCGAGGACCCAAGCTCAATCAAAATCGAAAGCCAACGGCGATGCCTTCCACCAGCAACATTTTGGTGTGCGACGAACTCATGAACACTGAGCCTTGGTGGACACTGGGTAATACTAGCAACAGCTTTATATGATGACGGTCCAGGCTCATCGGGTGCAAATGCAGGGGTCGAATACAGCGCTGCGAATGGTAGATTTTTTGGAAGGTGCATTGCGAAGTGATGTGCGAAAGTCAGGCCTTTGGGAAACTCCGCGAGCCAGACGTCCTGGTCGGCGTCATAATACGAAAAATATAGTCCCAACGGGAGCAGGATATTTTTCGCTGTTGCTGGCAACTTCTTCGACTTGTAATGTGTCCCTAAGTAGGATTTAGTGCGTGACGCCAGCGTAATCCTTTGGTTTGCATTGCTGTTTTTATACCGCATGAGCTGAGAGTAGTTTCCTAATAGCATCTCTGGCTTTTCCGCCGCAGGTGAATCATGTATCTGATGGCAAAGGGAATAAATTATCCTCCATGTAGTATCTCTGTAAGATGCGAATGTTTTCGGTACGCCTAACTCGAAAACTGTACATCTTTTTTGGGCGAAGTTAGATTCTGAAGGGAGGAAATCTTCATGGACATTTATTCCAAGTCGCCGACGACGCCGGCCATAGTAGCAATGACTGCAACCTTTTATATCATGCTTTCCATCAGGGAGCCTCCGTTGATGGCAACTTGTTGTCGCTCGTTTCTCCGTCAAATCCTTGTATTGCGCATTGGTTTGCTGTAGCTCTTCCTCCTTCTTACACCTGGCCGCCAATGATTTCATCTCTATTGTCTGTTGGAGGCTGAGCAGATCACTTGCTTCCTTGGTGTTGAAGTATCGAACCGTGAAATTTCCCGGACATGGATCAGAAAAGATGGTCATTGTCTTCACGGTTGCCCTCGCACAGCGCTCATGAAGGTAGTTCTGAATGTCCTGAAGTCGTTCCATATGATATCTTCGAGACAGCAGCAGCACATCAAGTAATTCTGGCTTGAGCCATGGGTGATAGTCAGCAAGTAACGGGTACACAATTATGGCACACCTGTCCATGCAAACCCACAGCTCAAATATGCTAAGAATAAATATGCTCATTTGTTCAGGATCGTCATCATACGCATTCCCAACTGCGCTCATGTAATCTTCAATCTGGCGGGAAAGCTGAATGCATAATGCTTCACATTTGGCCTTGCTCTTGGGGAGTTCACGGGGTTGGGATTCGATCGTCAGTTCCATCTCTGTGAGAGTGGTATAGAGTGTCGTCAAGCTGTTAAACTGTTCTGTTGTATCTTTCCTGCTATTCTCGCTCAGGGCAGTAGGATCAATGATTTTCTGGGCGTCCTGGGATTTTCGGGATCTATTAAGAACATCTTCCAGATATGGCAGGCTGTTTCGCAGGGTTAAGCGCAAGTCGTTGTCTTCAGCAACCCTCGGTAGGAGTTCTATCCTCCTCTTTGTCCTCTTCTTAAAGTGTGCCCAATGGGCTTCGAAAGCACCCATTGCAATATCTATGGACTTTTGGCATAGCAGCCCCACTCCTGCAAATAACAAGGTATGTGCGTCACGAACAGTCGGTGACGAGTTTTGCTTCTCAGTCTCCAGCTTTGCCAGACGACGACAAAGCTTGGTCTTAAGAAAGTTGCATTGTTCGTGGTCGACCATGTTAACCGAATCTTTCAGCAAATGCGCCATCAGCATACACATAAAGAATTTGTATTGCATACGTCCAAGGTCTGGGCCGAGGTGCAAGTAAAGCAGTCGTTGAATGCATACTCGAAGGACAAGCCAAAACGGGCTCCGTCGCCATGGCAGCTCTGCTTTATCCCAACATACATCATCTTTGACTCGTTTGCGAAGTAATTTTGGATGGATGCGACTACCGTTCGTCTCAAGGAGTGTCATGAGGAACTGTGTAATTATTGCCGGGTCAACAGTATCTCGAGTTTCGGACACTTCCACCCCAGCTTTACGAGTCTTAGGACAAAACTCGTCCAACACTTCGGAGCTTGCGCGCGCAACGAACGCAGCGAAGCTCTTCTGGAAAACTGGGTTTTCGAATTCGCACAAGGGTAGGGACACCGCTGCGCCAGGAAAGTCCCACTGTAGCGCGCCCTTGGCCGCGAGGGTCGCTTCAGCTGTGGGCGATGTTTCGAATGTTTCAAATATGATATTCGCGTCATCACTACGCGTAATTGTCATGTTAGTGCATGCATCGCAGATGCCATAGATGGTCAGGGAGGATCTTGTTCACCTGGAATATCTGATGAGGATGCAAGCATTCTGCAGAGCGACATGCACGATGATAGCATCTCCTGGCTGCAGCTCTTTGAGCGTACTCAGTATCGATTCCTCATTTATCCATCCCTCAGTGTTCACCTCCCCACAACGCCTCAAGGTTTTCTCAATAGACTGCCAGATAATTGCAGCATTTGCATCACCTATTTCTTTAAGCTTATTCAGCGCGTCGAGCACCCGGGACAGCAAATCGTTCTGGACCTCTTGAACCTGGGCCTCAGTTTCCTGTTTTCCGGGTAGCTTCGGGGGCAAGGCCACATGGTTGAAGGTCAGAGATATAACAGTCATCCTTTGGTGTCTGCTGTTATTTCTTTTTTTTTTTCTTTTGGGCGTATAAGAGTTCAAAATTCGGGCACAGCGTAAAATCAGCTGTGTGTGGGCGATGAGAGGGGTTTGACGAGTATTTATTTACACCACAAGGCTGTGTGTGGTCACATCATAACAACCACAAAAGCGCCAGTCTATGATATTCATATCCAGAGCCACAGTTCTCAGCCTTGCCGCAGCCCACGGAGGGTGTAGAATTCCACGGTTGAAATGATGAGTTGTACAACTTGGTGGATCGCATGCATGGTCAGGGCTTTTGATAGGTCCTACATTTGAGTGTAAGTAGTACAGCCACAGCAGTGAATGGTGATTTGAAACATGGGCTTACATCCTGGTTGTTAAAAGAACCAATGAGGAAATCATATCATGAGTCTCATAGGAATATAGTGAATATACTTCCATTTTGTCTGGCTTGTGGTTTGTTGAGCTTGGGTAAAGCTCAACAAACAATAAGGCTGAAAAAGGAAAGGAGAGACGAGAAATATGCCTTCGGCTTGAATGAATTCCCATTGTTTGGATCTTGATATGAGGTTGAGAATACTCCGTAGTCAGTTAACCAATAACAGAGGATCGGGAGCATTGGAAGACAAGACAAGTTCGAGGTTTCATTCCTGCTGTTGGTTGAGATTAACCGAAACCAGGCATCAAGGCAGCCATCCATGATTACAGTCACGAGCAGTGAATACTATCATAGGTCAATGTATAAATTATAATCAACTTCAGGTACTCTAGCTAACACTTACGAAAAATCAAAGTAACACCGAATTAGACCCAATCCTCGAAGCCCAGATAATCAAAGCAAAATGAATGGGGTAAAACAGCAACGGATGAACCATAAGGAGCAATTCCCGAGAGCTCTTCAAGTGAGCTGACTGTTTCAAATAAAGCCAGAAGAACCTAACAGGCAATGAGAGGTCGCTCCGCAAGAAACCTATCCAATGGCTAGTGGATCGAACAAGACGCTTCATGGCCCACACAGACATTGGGTCAATATAGATCCGGGGGTCTTTAAGCAAATAATCAATGATTTCGAAGTAACCGGAGGCTATGGTATAGTATTCTATCGCAATAGAAAGGGGCGTTTCATGTGAAAAACTCAACCCGTTGATATCGACGTCCGGGCATGCTGCAAAAAGCTGTACTCGGCTCAAATCCCGTTTAACCGCGAAATGCAATGCGGTCTCCCCGTTCAGGTCAATGGCATTTCGGATCTCATTTCGTTGGATCAAGTATCTAGCCGCTGCGAGACAACCGTGGTCAATAGCGACATGGAGGGCTGTCATACCATCGACCGTTTGCTCATGCAAAAGTTCCGGCGCGGCCTCCAAAACAAGAGCAGTCAGTTCTTCGTTGAATTCGACTGCTACGCACAGCGCTGTGTATCCTCTTGCGCATCTCAGAGAAACAACATCCGTCCCGTTTTCCATGGCAAGTCGGACAATAGGCAAAGGGTGATCAGAAACAGTGCAGACATACTCGAAGCTCTCGAGAGATGTTATCTTCGCGCCTGCGCCGATCAACAGATCTACCATGTTACCTTCATCGGTCGATGTGGTCTCAACAACATCTCCACAGTCGACAGCAAAATCCAACGATTCCCTTCCTCCACATAGGCTAGGCAAGGAGGGGTCAGCGCCATACTGTAGCAAGATCCTTGCCGAGTCGATTTGGCCCATACGCACTGCGTGAGATAACATGGATATCCCATATAATGTGTAGGAGTTAGGGTTCACACCTGCATCGAGGTAGATCCTGAGCATGTCAACGCGACCTCGTTTGGCAGCCCATGCCATGTTTTCGTCGGGGGGGTCCGGAAGCCCTGCGCTTCCATATTCAAAATGGCCAGAGTCAAGCTGCCTAAAGAGCTTATCATAGTACCGTTTGGGGGGCAGGGCATCTCTCCTAGCTATTTCTCCTTCCAGGTATTTCTTCAGGCCGGGACGAATCCACTTGCACGTTCGGGACAGTTTGCCAACGGACGCAGGATCCAACTCGTCGGCAATCGCGCAGAGAAGCTCATTGGGAAGGCTGATGAGATCTGATGATACTGGACTGAAGGCCATATGGGCTAAAGGCATATGCTGGCTAGGGTTTACAAGAGAGTTTGCCAGTGGTCTCTGTCGTAGGGAAGATGTGTTCTCAGACTTGTCTGAATCAAACATATAGGCTGAGGTGAGACGTTAGTATAGGCGCTTTGAAGCAGAATGTCTTTGTGACCTGAATGGCCCGTGCGTCACTTCCAATGTGCAAGTGACCGTCTTCAAGTTCTTCAAAGGGCAATACATCATTGTCAAATCATTGTTAATGGAGAACAGACAAAGAGAGTTTGTTGTGCGCTGGCGTTTCGGAGAGATCCATTCAAAAATAGGGCTTGATCTAGCATTGTATCTAACTGCTAGCCACCTTTAAGTAAGGTAAAGGCCATTCATGGTACTATACATGAGATGGTTTACCGTCAGTATTTTCTTTCTACTCTGTTGTTTTCTGGGGTTACCATACCCAATGATACCTACGATACCTAAATATTGATACTTACCATACAAGACTTTACACGTAATTGCTGTCCTAATCATACTATGACTGGGGGGAGGAAACTTCGCTTCTCAAACCTCACCAGGTACAGTAGATCTCCTATGTACTACGTGGAAACACGGCTTCACTTCAATATATTCCACACAGAAGTTGGACAGAGTCTTCTCCTTTGTAAAACAATGCTACCAGTGAAAAAATATCATTAGATACAGAATATTCTCTATTGATTGCATTTGTTTTCTCTTCCTAGCTTACAAGAATGGCTACTCCGTACATAGATATCATATAGCAACAGGTACAGTCTGTATGTACAGTACAAATCAATATTTACTCCACGATAACCACTGATCCATGCCATAGGACAACATTTCCTTTAGGAGAACTCATTTGGTCCAGTTCAGAGTTATAACAGAACTACCCTTGTGCTCTCAAATTCCCAATCTCTTTCCTAGACTCAGCGATAGAACCTTGCGGCCGAGGCTGTTGCTCCAGGCGTGAAACTTGTGTATGCCTAATCTTTTGATTGCGTTGACAGTTCACAGGTGCGTCTTTGAATAACGAATACAGTCCCAGCCTAAGTCAAGGTATCGATTCGTCTGCTGGAACCTGTTGCCCAGGTGCCGGATCGGAAATGCCAAATGCGGGCGGTCTGGTTGTTACAATACAATAAATGATGTCTGAAAGGATACGCAGTGCTGTGGGACGAGATGTTGTTACCGTCTGATAAAAACGTCAATTCAACCCTGAGAACCCAATTCAGCGCAGTGATTTACGTAGCCGTAGGTTAGAATGAGAGATGCACGATCAGGGGAGCGTCGGCGCCGATTCGAATGTGCTTCGCTGGGCGCCTGCGAGTAGCGAAACATCTAGAAAAGGCTGATGGCTGCCGAACTGCAGGCTTGATGCTCCATACAACCTGGTGATACGACAGCATGGAATACGAAGTCAACTGGGGACCTCAATCACTGTCTGCCGCTCCCTCGCTCGGAATCTGACTGCTAGATCCAACGCCGCTTCGACGCTGTGTATTCGCGCTTCGCCTTCTATCCTGCATATGCCGCTCTGTCGAGGTGATCGCGCGCTCCCCAACAAACTTATCGCCAGGCCACGGAGCCTTGCACACAGGACACTGCTCCGCTTGTTGCATACGGAAAAAGTTGCGCATACAATGCTCGTGGAGTCGACCCGAGCAGTCGCGGTTGCCGCATCGTTGGCCCTAAGTGGTCAGCACATGGCGTCAACCACTTCTGAGAGATGTTATGACATACCCTAGTGATAATATCTCTACAGGCAGCGCAGAATTTAATCTTCTCCATCCTCCGGCCCTCCTCGTTCTCGTCATTAAACGTCGCAACCAACCATCCTCGTAGTTCCATCAAGCCGCGCGGACTTAGACTGTAAAACCCCTTCCGACTCTTTTCAAGCCATCCTTCCTCGACCAGTTGCTTCAGCACTGTTTCCGCTTGCGACATGCTTAGCGATTGTGCGGCCCCGCCGTGACTCTGCGTCGCATTAGTCGACTCCCGACGATTAGTATCTCCGGACGAGGCCTTAGCCAACTGTATAGCCTGCATGCTGCTGACAACCATTGCCTCGGAGCGTCGAGTGTTATTCGTGTCAAACATGGCGTCAAGGATACGCTTGACGAAGGAGATCTCGTCCGCGCTGTAGGTAGTCGCCAGTTGCGTCAAAGCGTCACTGGTGGTATTGACGAGGGCATAAACCCGTTCTGGCGCCTGATTTCCAGAATCTTCGGGGTTTATTTCCGACTGCCGTAGCGTACTTCTGATTTCGAGGTCGAACGGAGAGATCGTGGTATTGGCGGCGGCAATGTAAGATGCGAGGTCTTCTTCGGTGACATCCTCCGCAGAAACCGGTTCACCTTCTGTTCGCACACCCCAAGTTAATTTTCTGTCTGATTATAGATAGCTCCCAGCTCTCAGAGATCTGTATTATACCTTGTACAGAAAAAATGGCCGCTAAAACAGGCCGTGCTTCTTCAAACGTCATGGCGGAGCGGGCCATGAAAGCTTGGAGAAATGCGCGATTGCTATCGTTATAGCCAACTCTGTCATGACGAGTCGCCATGTTGAGTTGAGTTGGGTATACTTGACGGAAGAGAGATTTGGGTTGGAAAGCGAAATACATGAAAAGAGAAGATGCGACGCGGGTCTTACGCGCCCGTGTCGAAGTTGCCAAGATCCATATGGGGTAATATTGACACTGGATCTCCCCACAGCCAAAAGCATTTCAACAAGACAATTTGAATGCCATTAATATCGCAACCAAGGCTTGATATCATAACAGTTTAGAAGAGATTACAGTTGACAGAGGTCATTCCCCCAACGCCACATGCAGAATACAAAAAGCAAATTCACAGCTAGAATCTTCGCCTCGTCGGCTCCGGACTGGGACTGCGACTAACACTCCGAGCATCCCTGCCACGCTCCTTCAGCCATTTCTTCGTACTGAGACGCAGTTCGCGATCGAGCTCATTGCTAGGATCTTTCCGGTGAATGAAATTGCAGAACCCGCCTCGCACACACCCCTCCCCACTGTTTAATCGACAGCATGCTTCTCGAAAATCTGTCACCGGCGATAATTCACAATATATCGGTCGCGCGGCATACCAGCGGGAATTCAAAGCGTCACAGGCCTTTTGCGCATCTTCTTCGTACTTGAATCGGGCGTAGACGTTGCCGATGAGATCTAGGGTAGTGATAAGTTAGTAGCAGCTCGGCGGATTGAATCAGGTCCAACTTACGATCGTTGTTGTTGTCGCACACTACCAGTTCCTCTAATTCGCCGTACTTGCACATTTCACACCATACATCTTCGTAGAAAGCATCAAAGTGGTTCTGAAGCTGGCTGGGGTTCATCTTATTCTTTGGGTCGTATGCTGGGTTCTGGTACATGTTTGGCATCAGGATCGTCTGTGAATAGGAGGGCTTGACATGCTTTCGAGAACATCTGTCGCCATGTCTGCATGCGCCGATCTTATAGTAGAATGAACAGTTGACCTTGTCCTGTTCCGTACCGAAAATGGAAGCGAGATAGTTGGCCATAGTTTAGAGATAAATGCGCCGAGGTCGGGTCGTCCAGCTACGTGTTCAAGAATATCACTGTGGACAAGGAAGAATTCGATCAGTTTGTGAAACAATCGCAATGAAGGACTGAGTGCTTTTGGAAGGGGAAGTGAAGCTCGTACCGTGCGGAGAGACCTGGAGAGAGCTGTTGCTTGAAGATTCTGGATAGCTCGATCACGTGTATCCCAGCTGACTAATGGCCTCCTGTTGGTGCCTGAGGTGGCAATCACATGGTATCAGTTTGATATTCTACAGTCTTTCATAACAACAACTCTGGACTCAAGAAGGCCATAAGAAGCTGCTTTGCAGCATCAACATAAGTACTCTGATCCGATCCTACCAGTGAGCCTCTATTAGGCCATCTGCCAACTAGCCCTCGTCGATATACTCCCTGAACAAGATATAAAGGACTACATCAATATATCTGGCAAGCATTATTCGGGAATCCTCCATTTTCTACTACTCACACCAGTGCATGGCTAACTTATGTATTCATGCCAGGTCAAGATCTGTGATTCAAGTCTGGCTCAAGTTTGAAGTTTCAAGTTTCAACAGAGCATCATGATGTGCATCCCATTGATTTGAACCTCAGAACACAGTCGAAGTTAGACCAAATCACTGGCATCGGAGCAGTCCCACTCTTCCTCTCCATTCCACTGTCATTAACACTGCCATTCATTAATATCTGCAAGGACATTGAGTCTGAGTTGAGCTTGTCTTGGGTGAATTGCTGAGCTTATCAAAAGCTTCTCCTAAATACATAGGATGGATGGTTAAATAGACACGACTATTTTCTTCGCACTGACGCCTTTGGCCAGCAAATCAATTGCCTCCTGTATATGCTCCAGGCCTTTTCCAACAACCTCTGGGCGTGGCATATACTTTATCTTGTCCTCCTGCATAGCTGTGGTAAGCCATCGCCAAATGGCCTTTCCCACCCCATTGTTCGTCATATTCGCGACGGCGAGAAAGTTTAGAACAACTTCCACTCCTCTCGTCCCCTTTTGTTCCGCACCTGGTATAACGGATGCCACAAACTTCCTCCCGCCACTTCTATCGAGGATTTCGCACATAGCATTCAAAGCGAAATCACTACCGATGGCCGCGTAAGCCCCGACCACCTCTTTCCCATTGAGGTATGCCACGATATCATCGATGACAGTCGGATCGCTCTGATCAAAGCACATGCTCGCTCCAAGTCCGTTAACCATGTCGTGGTTTCTTTTACTTGCCACACCGACAACGTCGTAGCCAGCTTGAGTGGCCATCTGCACGCCGCAAGCCCCTACACTGCTACTGGCACCCCAAACCAACAACGTCTTCCCACGAGGGACATTCACACCATCGGTGGAAGGCACCTCAAGCCCAAGAGTCTCCTCCGCAAACAAACTGCTGGCAGCGGTATTGATTCCCAAGGGCAACACGGCGGCATCCTCATATGCAACCTCCTTTGGGATTTTGGCAATGAAGGGCAACTTCAAAACCACATATTCTTGGAAGCCTGAGTAACAGTACTTGTCGTCCTTCCTACTTAAGCAATCAGCTGCTCCAACGACACGGTCTCCGACGGTGTACTCATCAGCCAGGGAGGGATGAACTTCCACAACCTCCCCAGCGACATCGCAGCCCGAAATTGCTGGGTAGTGCTCCAGCAGGATACCAAGTTTCTGGATGCCAATATCGACCGGGTTCAGGGCTATCGCTTTGTTTTTGATGACCAGTTCATTGACGGAGGGAGAAGTGTAGGGCGCAGCATCCACGACGTTGACGGGCGGCTGTTTGACCATGAGCCATGATGCGCAGTTGCTGGGCGGCATGACGATCGATCGATGAAGATTGTATGATTCAACACGGCTTCTGATGGCTAACAAGAGCGTGCATGAGTACTATAAAAAAGATGCTGAACTAGGACCTTGTTGACCTCGACTGGTCGCGACGTATCACTCAAGCTTGCCCTAAGTCCGATAATACCGATGCCCATCGTTATCACCGTTATCCCCGATTTCGCATCCTATGGAATAGAGATTCATACCTTTTTGCACGCTACAACGTGGGTAAATTGCTTGGAGGGTATTGACGCCTTGACGTTATCCCAGTTTAACTGACAAGGAAATCGGGCTTGATCCTATATCACCGTCGTCGATCCAGACTTATGCAACTTATGCTTTCTCCCGAGCTTCAATTGACAAAGGATTCGGGTCTGACTTTCCCGTGCTGTCTGAGCGCTGTACTGGGGCGCTGCAGCCATTGAAGTCAACACTTGCGCCCCCCAAGAGCAGAACCAACACAGTATGCCGCATCTCAAGCATCTCAAACATGGCACTTGATGGTTGTAATGTATCTCAGCACACTTGTTCAACGTAGCCGCCATCTACACCTCTTCTTCGACAATTCCAGTCCAGAAAATTTGGCAATGGGGCTTGCCTCTACTTGGATGATAGAACACATCAAGTCCCGCCAACTCATCCAATGCTGGTTAAGATGGACCAACATCGCCGATCCTTCTGCATCCGGCAACGTATGTATCTTCCGGGTCCCTCCTGTCAACCGGTTAACTCCGAAAGATAGGCTGTACTAGTCACGAATCATGAGATGACAACCCAGGAACACTGCGCAGCCCAGTCAGCTTCCAGGCAAGTTACGCAACTTAACCAGGCCATCTGAGTATCATGGGGAATCTCTCTTTCACACTCTTATGGATGTTGAACCTGGTACGGCACAATTGTGGGAATCTCGGTGTCCTATCTCTATTGCACTGGGGAAATTCTCAATAGCCCTGTGGTAGTTTGGCTGAACTATAGAGCCCCGTAATCCTCTACCTGTATGTAGTTCGTGAAGAACACTAGTCCAGGATGTTAGTCCTCATCTATCAAATTAAGTCCTAATTATATTTATCTGTAAATAAAGCACCAGATCCTGGTTCCCAAAGACGCGGCCTGGGCGGTAGCAACTGTTCATAGAGCTCCCACATGCTATATCCTGGGTTTGTGAACAGACTACTCCGTACATTCACATATTATCCTTTGGAGTATCTCCTTTTGAGACACGGGCGTATTAAGGAGGCCCTTTGAGCTCACCGTCAGTGTCCCCGTAGGTTGCGCAAGGCCGCCGAATATCGTTCGAACGATTCGCCTCCCTTTCCGCAGCCCGACTGAACAGCCCACGGTAGAATTCCGCAAAGAATGGTTGGGATCAGCGCAACATCTGATACGAAAGCTGTGGCGCATCCAAGTTGCAATTGGACGTTCGTGAAAAGATATTCAAGGAAATCGATTCAGGACATTTTCGGGCGCTTAGGATTCGGCATTCCAGATGTCCCACGCATGCGCTTCCTTTCCATTGCCTCCATTTCCTGCTTCATGATCCTTTCCTGCTCGCTCATCTTCTTAGGCGCCTCCAACACGGAGCCCTTCTTCCCAGCAAGCGGGTTCTTCTTCACGGCAGTGGCAAACACATTCTTCGGTTTCTTGTCGCCCAACGACATCGACAGCTTGACCCCAGCCTTTGGCACATCCTCAGCCGGAGTCGAATCCGAAGACGCAGAAGCAACAACAGCAGCAGACTCCGACGTCACCAACGAAACACCACTCCCCTTCTCCACAGCCAGCGACAAAGACTCAGCCTTCAACTCCCCATTCCCCTTCGACCCAAACCCAAGATTCAACCTAACCTTCTCACCCTCCTTCCGCTGCAAATTCCTCGCCTCAACATCCACCTCCCCCTCCCCCTCCACATTCCGTCTCGCGCGCTCAACCTGCTCCCGAATCTCCCGTTGCTCCCGCTCCTCATCCCCCCGATCCTGCCTCTCCTTCTTCAAAATCGCCTCCCGCCGCCTCATAGCCTCCGGACTCCGATCGATATACGAAATAAAAAGCCCCTTCTCCGTCTCCTCCACCCGACACATCCCCTCCCGCCCCAAAAACGCCGCAAACTGCGAAAGACTCTTCCACTTCGTCGCATTCATATGAATATGCGTCTTATCCGCAATAATCTCTTGGTAGAACTTATTCGCACAGATTTGCTTTTCCCCGTGCGACGTCCGCAGCTGGTTCAGAAAATTGCTCAGGAACTCCTTGCTGTAGTCTTCAATGTACCGTTTCGGGTCCTCGCCTACCCGTATGGCCTGCCGCACGTGGCTTTCGCTTTGGACGTGGCTGTTTTCGGGTGATTAGTTGGGTTGTGTTGCGTTGGGGTGTGTTATTGTGCAATGGGACTTACCATTTGAAGCCGTTTTCGTCTCGACATTGTTTTTCGCACAGCTGGCAGTACCAGCGGAGGCGTTGGAGTCCTTTCTGTGGTTTCTTGTTAGATTGTTTTTTGTTTTTCTTCTGCGCCTGGGGGGGGGTTGCGGACGTACGGATTTGAGCTTGTTGCTGAGGGCTTTCGTGCTTCCGGCTTCTGCGCGTGGCATTCTGTGGTTTGGATGAGGTTTGGATTAGCTGGGGCTCGAGGTGTTGTTTGGTTGTTGTTGTTGTTGGAGTGTAAGTCGGACTGTGGCGGATGATAAGCACAGTGGCTGGGGTGTTTTTCTTATCCGGTCACGTGGTGATTGGGAGGGTCGAGAATTCTGCAAGAAACGAGTTACTCCGTACGACGAATTCTACAATCAATTGTGAAAAGAATAGTCGTATTGCATACTATACGTAGTGATTGTAACCGGACTCCCCCCCCCCCCCTTATCCTACCGCATCCTGACAATGTTGCTTTTCTAATGAAGGACGCCAGCATGTAGAATACAAATACCCATGGTCCGTAAAGCTCTAACGCATTCAATAAGCCCTAAGTAAAACATGGCGTCTTTGAATTGAACCCAGCTGGACAGAAGGCAAAAGGGTCAAATTCCATATACTACTTTCTATTAAAAAGCAATCACATGGCATATTCATGGATTGCCGATGGTCCATTCTCGTTGTACTCCACACGGCTCATGAATCCCTTACTGAGACCCTGGTCAATGACGAAGACAACCTTAGAAGCAACCTGGGCCCCTAGGAAGACCACTTCCTCCATGCCATGACCACCACTCGGGGCACCGGGGCCACCGGGGCCAGCGTTGGGACCGTTGCTCAGTCCTGCCGACCCGCTGGTACCGGGAGCATTGGAGTTGCTGTGCTCCTTCCACTCGGGGAAGTACTCCGGGGGTTTCAGAGTCTTGACGGAGGTTGGGGTCTGGGAATGGCCGGTGGAGCGATAGTGGGAAGCCATGCTGGGATCCATCGATGGGGTCCCTGGCGGCATGTTTCCCGATGCGGGATTATTCGAATGTGTGGCAGCCACGAGTAAAGGGTTCACTCCATGGCCAGGGGTATTGTACAAAGGTCCGGACTGGCCGGGTGCAGGAGTGTTGGTTCCTCCCGTCGGCATGGGGGTGGAGAAATTGGAAGGGATCTCGGAAGTGAAGATGGTGGCCGATGGCGAGAGGACGAACTTTTGGGTGATGGTGTTAAGCAAAGCTTGTGTGAATCCTGTTTCGAGGAGTTAGTGTTCTGATTTTATTCTATGACAGGGCAAGGCACATACCCTTAATCTTACTGCCGTTACCAACCACCACCAATGAATCCCACAGCTCGCTTCGCTTGCTCGCGTCGGGCACAGCAAGAATAGTATGGTGGATTTGGGTGGCAATATCTTCAAAAATATTGCTGCTTAAACGATCTCCCGGCTTTTGCTTCTGGGTGGTGGAGAGAAAACGCTCAACGCCGACTTCAATCTCTCGTGTGTGGCGGATGTAACGTCCAGGGACGTTGGCCACATCTTTTTCCGACTGCAGTCGCACATACTCCTCAAATTGGAACGAGGCCTTCTCTTTCTTGGAATTGGGAAGGCGAACAGGCTTCCCACTTTGGTCCGTCGAACTCTTTTTCGTACTCGACTTCTCCGCCTTCTCTTTCTCTCTGTTGGCGAGGAACTCGCTGGTATTACCGCTAACAATAGCCGCAACATCCAACACCCCCTCGTCGTCCTCTTCTCCATTAGCACCTCCCGGGCCCGTTGGAGTGTCATCGCCGGAGTTGCCGGGAACAGCATCTTTCGAGCCTTTTTCTGGCCTTCCTGTGGAAGCCGAAGCGGCAGAGTTAGTGTTCTGTCGTGCGGTGGCGGCGGTTCCTGGTAAAGGTGTCCCAACAGGGAGAATCTCGGTAATATTACTCCTCTTCAACTGCTCACACATCTCTCGTGAAAAGCCCTTCGACCTCAGCAGCTCTTGCAGTCTGTCCGTCATATAATCACCACCGCACCCTTCCAAGGCAATGCCTCGTCCGTGTTCATTAACGAGGAAATCCGTGACAGCGGTCACATCCACCTTCCCTTTGCCAACATCGACAACGGTTGCAGTCGATGTACCGTATCCGTAGCAGACGGCGAGAGCCGAATCCATCATGCAAAACGCGGGGGTCTTGAACTTCTCAAACACGAACTGTGTAATCGCCTCTCGGTCACGAGCTGACCAGGCCGGCTGGGCGATTAGCATGATCGGTGTGTGGAAGGGGGGGCTAAGGGTATTGTAAACATGCGTAAGAAGGGCAAAGAAACACTGCCAGTCAGCAATGCGCCCATTCTCGAGCGGATAGATCGCCCCCTCATCCGACGTCACATCTTCCTCGTAGAAGATTTCCTGAACCTCCTGTCTCGTCTCTCCATTGGTTTCCTGGCCATCCGCGGGCTCTCCCTTGGCCTCTTGCGGTCCATTCTCGGGCTTGGGGGCCGCGTTTGTGCCTTGGGGGGCGGAGAGTTCCGCATCTTTCATTTCCACATCTTCCTTGGGCGCCTTCGTCCCATTGCTGGGTTTCCCGCCCGGTCGTCGCTCCCGAATCTTATATGGTTCAAATTCGCCCTTCTTTTCGGCAGGAAACATTCGCGTGGGAAAGCGAAAGCGAGCGGGTGTAAATGACTCGGGAAGACCCAGTTGCGCCAGGGTCACCTGGGAGCCTGGCGCAATTATCTAGTAGGACGGGATTAGTACGGCATTTTTCCGGGTCTCGGCACAGCAAGTGAATGGCGGGTGACGTACCAAAATGTGCTCATCTTTGAAAGGCGGCATGGTGGACGATGAGGCTTGGGGGAATCGTCGCAATGCTTCGCGGCCTCAGGATGCCGCGGTGTTTGCAACTCTTTGCGCGCGGTCACGGTACTTTAGGTTCCTCAGGTTGGACGGTTTCCTGTTTGGGATAAGCGCCCCCGTCACGTCTGTAGTCACTAAGCATATTCCGTATAGGTGGATACTTCAGTGTTCACTGGATTATACCATGTATAGTATGTCAAGAATTCGAAATCAGTACATAGAATAGTACGGGTGGAATAACCTTCTTATCCTGTTGAGGATTGACTTTGTATAGGGACAAGATGGTAACTCCCTCCCGCTTTAAGATACAGGACAGTGTATGTAGACCATCGTCACAAAGACACAAAGACCGACCTGATAACAAGGGAAACAATATACACGGTGCATTCAATCAAATGGAATAACGAAGAAAGCGTCGCAAATTAAAAAATAACAACCCAGCACAATTGGTATGAAGGATGTCAGAGGATCCCCTTCATTGATTTGCAAAAGTCGAATAATCAACAGAACTAGAGTAAAGAAATTAAAAATAAAACCCAGCCGACCCATCCGAAACCTTGTATCAATCCCAGACAACCCAAACTCCAAGACTTCTTCATCCGAAAGGTAAAACTCCGAACCTGTTCCCTCTATGACCAGCAAGAGTCAAACCGCATTGCATTTTCGTATATTCAACCCAGACGCTTACTCCGGAGCAGCATGGTATTTCTCAGTAGCGGAGCGAAACAGCTCCTGCTGTTGTCGTAACAGTTCTTCCTCCGACAGTCCGCTTTGCTCCATCTTGCTTTGCTTTTTTTCCCGAGACTATCATATGGTATACGTGTCAGCAACTTCTTCCAGACCATGCAGGGTACCCGTAGCTCTACCCACCTTCAACTGTTCCTTGTGCTCCTCCGCCACAGCAAGCACGTCAGGGATGTAATCGCTAAACCCAAGATCACGAAGAGCCCGCTCTACATGTTCACAGGCGATTGTTTTCTTGGCCTCTTTTTCACTGATGTCATTGGCTTCGGAGGAGATTAGGGTGATGAATTCGACGCAGCATTCCATAAGGAGATCGCGAGCATCTTTGGAAAATGTCTGGCCGGAAGACGGAGGAAGAATTTCGGTGATAATTTTTTGGACCGTCGCTGAATCAATCGCGATCAGTTAGGGTGATGCGCTGGTAGGAGACGCGGCCTCGCCGTGGGCAAGTGACCAGGTAAGCGTAGCGTGGACACTGAGCGCGTCGATGCTCGTACGGGGGACACGTAAGGGTTCAAATGGGACGACTCAGATCCATACCTTTAGGAAGCGACAGGTCATCGTTCGCTGTGGTAGATCGTCCGTCAGCACTAATTTCCGACAGTTTGCGCCAAGACCACGAACACGATACTTACAACTGAACTCTCGATCTGACATAATGTATCTTGATATAGTAGTGTGGAATGGTTGGAAAAGATACACGCTTTGCCGCACAGTAAAACAGTTGACAACGTGAAGGATTACTTTTTTTTCCCCCAATGCGCGGGGACTATACTTGCAATAAATAATAGCGTCGATTGAATGCCCGACGCGGACTGCTTCGGCTCGGAACAACCAAAGAGTACTGTCGGCAGAACTCCACCGCTTTGGGAACTACTTAGTTGATTTTTTTTTTCCTCTGCACTTTCCTTCTCCCACACATGCGTCTCACACAACCATGGAAGCGAAATATCCTTCAATGTTGAGGATTTGAAGTCCGCACTCATGCAGGTACTCACATAAATGGTATGTTTGTTTTTTTTCTCGTATATCTCCTCCCCTACAATGATGAACAATGTTGTCGCCCCTATCATACCTTTCATGGTGACGTACACTGTCCAAGCCAAACGGACTACTGATATTTCTCTACCTTTGTTTTTGATATCGTGAAGGAATTTTCTGGCCTTCGCTAACGGACTTGAAGTAATCTAGATATTTTCTGCATTCTATGAATCAGACCAGTCCACATTGCGCTCTATCACACGGACGAAGGTAAGCTTGAGATCTTTTCTTTTTCGTATCTACACTTTTGTATGATGAACAAATACACATTCCATGCTAAGTATGAAGGTGTTCTGCATCTAATGCTTATGAAAATGTACTGCTTTTCATCTTTCGGCTGATTACATCACTTTGTTATTCTCCCATCTATCATTGTCCTCGTATGGCGATATAAACTAACTGTCTGTTAGGCTTTTAGGGTGGTAACCTAAGCCTGGAAGGCACCGAGAGCTTTATCATTCCATCTGTCTGGGTCAGCTTTGCCGTAGAATGAGAAGTCGTAGAAACTTACGTTAGAAATTTGCCCGACAATTCCTTGGGTGCACCAAGCACCAGCTTGGCCATGACATGGCCGGGCTGTTCCGGCTTGAGGAGTTTTCCTTCCTTGTGGACCGTAGTAAACTTGGAATGCATCTGGGGTTCCAACGTTGTAGCATGGTCTTCCCTCAATTCGCGCTGCATCTCGGTATCGACCATTCCCGGCCGAACCGCGATCGTCGTAACATCGGACTCTTCCTCGCCCAAGCTGAGCGCAAGGTGGTTTATCGCCGCCTTGGTCACGCCGTATAGGCCCCAACCTCTATACGCCGACACGGCCGCACCAGAAGAAGTGAAGATAATCGTACCCTTCGACTCCCGAAGCGCGGGAAGGCCAGCTTTGATCTACACGCCCAATTAATATCCATTCACCCTCGTACCCCGCGAGGGAACCCAGGAACTCACAAAGGCGACAAAGCTGATAAAGTTCACG
The DNA here is from genome assembly GCA_009193565.1 of Aspergillus coremiiformis. Taxonomy (NCBI): domain Eukaryota; kingdom Fungi; phylum Ascomycota; class Eurotiomycetes; order Eurotiales; family Aspergillaceae; genus Aspergillus; species Aspergillus coremiiformis. The sequence goes on along the minus strand of ML739148.1, from coordinate 7,341 downwards.
TCGAATGCGTGCTTCCACTGCTCGGGGTCAGCTTGGGCGATCTTGCCCACTTGTCCCAGCACACCATGATTCAGGACCATTCCGTCCAGACGACCAAAGGACTGGAGGGCTAGGTCGACGGCTTTCTGGCCAATGGAGAGATCGACGAGGTCGCCATTGAGCACTTCGACTTGCTTGGTGTATTCTTCCTTGAGCTTCTGGAGGGGCTCGACACTGCGGGCGATCAAGACGACGTTGTGTGACTGGGGAGAGGTGAGGAGGTACTTTGCGATTGCAAGACCAATACCTGTAGTGGCTGTCCGTTAATAAAAGAGGTATTGGCGATGCTGATGCAGTATTGCTGACCTCTCGAGGCACCGGTGACGATAATGGTCTTGGCAGACATTCTATAAGGACCGGGTTCGGGTGCGGGGAAGGATGTGAGTTGACTGGAACAGTTAACCAGGGGACGAAGATGTGGGAGATGCAGCAGGAATTGTCCGTGATGTAATTTCTGCACTGCATGAGGGCCTTATAGCTCAGGCATCGGATTCTGAAATCATGTGGGGTCACCTGCCACAAGATTGATATGCCACTGTTTGAGTCACGTGGTTAGGAAGACGGCACAAAGACATCTACTTCACGTGACACTATGGACTCACAACTTCAGCCCTTAGGGGTAACTACTAATTAGTACTGTACATAGTAGTATTTCCTTTTGGCGCCCATTATCCAATGCATCTTGAGCTCCTTTTTAGTATCCTCGGTCTCTCTCATCCATTTCGGTGGCGGATTTAGCCTGGTATTGGTCATGCGGCTATCTAGTACCCGGTAAGTTAGTATCTGTCAATCTGGCGTACGATCGACCCGAACGAACTTGGGGATATAGGTTGATATTAGTTTTCCGATATCTATGAGCTAGGAGATGAGTGTAGTATTCCGGTAGGTACTAACTAATCTTTCAGGGGATCCCAGGGCTCCGCTTCAGGAACATGATGACTCGAATCCAGTTGTCAGCAGTATTAGTACTCCGTTCTGCAGATATATATTGCTCAACTTCTTAAAATCACTAATCTCACAAACGCAAAAACCCTCTACGCTCGACGCCTTAGTACATCAGGAATACGGTAATAACTCTAGACTGTATATACTAATATCATGGAACTCCAATATTAACACCCAAAACCAGTATTAAGGGCAGGATCTACCAATCTTTTTAACTGGTGTCTGTATACGTACTCAGATCCAATGAATTGCATGATATATTCAACTGTCAGGCAGCCAATCACACAACGCCCGGGTGGTCTAGTGGTATGATTCTCGCTTAGGGAAATAACCCAAGCATAACTGCGAGAGGTCCCGCGTTCGATCCGCGGCTCGGGCCGTTTCTTTTTTTCTCATCTTGATTTCTCCTATATCTATCTATCTACTCCGTATATTTTTTGTTTTTAAACATGAAGATTGATTGATGACCTCTTATTTTTCTTCTTTCAATCTCTATAAATACCTACTTTATTTCTTGCATTTGTTTTTTCATTTCTTTTTTTATTGATTGTACTCATTCATCAGCGACTGACCTACTGTACAAGACAAATAAGAGTATTCTCTACAGCAGCCACCGCTCTGCTCCTACACTATAAAGTCCCTCACCGTCGAACACAAAAACTCATCATTGCATGAACAATCTCACCAACTAAGAATGCAAGCTGACATCCATGACTCAAGTTCGGCATCTCCGCCCGACAGCTCACCATCTACAACCCAAAGTAGTAGCCCAAACCAACCCTTGCTGTCGTCAGCCGTGGTACGCTTGCCCTTCCACTCCCAAGATAACCGCTAACGACGAACAGGCCCCGCAATCGCACGGAAAGCCTGACCGAGCTGAGATGCGGCGGTTCCCTCCGATAGCTATCATGTTCATCATCACAGATCAACGATCTCATCCCAAAGACCAATCGGTATGTAAACCGCATATCGAGGCTCCTGGATGGCAGGCATTCCCCTCCCTCGAGCGAGTCAACCGGAAGATAAATAGGGCAGACCAGAAAGGCATGGGATCAGACCAGACAATGTCAGACACCGGTCCCAGAAAATGAAGTCGAAGGTCTTCTGGCCCAAAAAGCCAGAATCGTTCTACTCCGCATCCAAATCGTTCGCCGATGCGACAACAGCCGCGTTACCCTCCTACACCCATCATGACATCCTCCATCCCTCGCCGAGAAAGAAACCCCCTCTGGCGGACTTACCGACGAAGACCCTCCTTCGCTCGGTCTTGCTGACCTCCGCGATGGCCTCGCCGCTTCTTCCACCCCTGATCTCGCTGCTGAAATACGTCGTTGATTCCAAGTCGCCCCTGCTGCATCCCTCCACGAACCCTATCACGAACTCCATTCTCCGCGCGACGATCTACAACCACTTCTGCGCCGGCGTCAACGAAACGGAAGTCCGGAAAACGGTGCAGGACATGAAGACCCTCGGTTTCAAGGGTGTGATCCTGGGATACGCGCGGGAGTCGGTCGCAAAGATCGACGCGGACGGTCCCCACGTAGAAGAATGGAAGAATGCACCCATCATTGCCGATCGAGCCGTCGACGAATGGAAAGAGGGCAATCTCCGGACGCTGAAAATGGTCGGGAAAGGCGATTACATTAACATCAAGTATTGAACCGACCGGGGAAAAACAAATGAACGGGGCAGAATAATTCTGACGCAAGCTAGATTCACGGGAGCCGGTCCTACAGCTGTCGCAGCGCTCGCACGCGGCGATCCCACCCCACCACCGCGCATCATGCACGCCATGACGGAAATCTGCGAGGCCACAGCGGCCCAGGGCTCGCGGTTCTGGGTCGATGCTGAGCAACAGGTCTTTCAGTCGGCGATTGACGCCTGGACGATCGATCTGATGCGACGGTTCAACCGGGACGGGAACGTCGTCGTGTTGAATACCATCCAGGCGTATTTGAAATCGTCCGCGGAGAACGTCCATCGCCATCTCATTCTCGCGGGACGAGAAGGCTGGGCGCTGGGCATCAAGCTCGTCCGGGGCGCGTACATCGCGCATGATATCCGGGACCGCATCCATGATACGAAGGCTGACACGGATCGAAATTACAACCAGATCGTGGAGAGTCTGCTCTCGCGGCGATCGCCGTTCCGGGACTTGTCGGGGACGACGTTTCCAGATGCGCGCCTTTTCGTCGCCACGCATAATGCCGACAGTGTGCGCCGGGCGTACTCACTGTCTCGACGGCGCATCCAGACTGGCTTACCCACCATCCCCTTGGAGATGGGTCAATTGCAGGGGATGGCGGATGAGGTCAGCTGCGGGTTATTGGCGGAATATCGGCCGGCGTCCGACGAGTTGTGGGGGAAGGGAGCTCCGGTTGAGGCATCGGTGTTTCCCCAGGTATTCAAGTGTCTGGCCTGGGGGAGTACCGAGGAGTGTCTGCATTTTTTGTTGCGGAGGGCGGTTGAGAACCAGTCGGCTGTGACGAGAACGCAGGACACGGCGGCAGCAATGAGGGCAGAGGTGTGGCGACGGTTTGGATGGCGACGATGAATGCATCGGTCCCATGGATTATGCTGACATGATTGATCCTCCGTATTTCATCTCAAGTCGCATTAGATACATCCCGGATCGTCATGCATCCGACCAGATAATGTGCTTCCAGGTTCGGACCCTCCAGCCGAGCTCGGAACGACAATCCATCCAAAGCATTGGTCCTCATAGGTTTTTCTTCTTGGCGTAGGTACCCATTACCCATAGTATCCATGGATGATGATGATGTAGTGTTGTTGCCTACTACTAGGCATCATGACTCGGATGAGTTAGGGTCTAGGGCTGGTTCCCCTATCACAGCCCCCGCAAACTGCCAGTGCATGGATAACGGTGGAGTTCTTTCACTACTGCACTTCGATCTGCACCTCCTTTGCCCATCCAGGATACAAGGGTGGGGTTCAATTTGCGGTATGCGAAGACCTATTTAAGTGCCCTGGTAGCCGTGGATTGCACTCAGCCCTTGTTCGTCTCAGTTTGCTCCTGAGAGGCACCGATCATGAAACTCAGGGTAAGTAATCGCTCATCCACCAAGACCACCACAGTAGTGACAGGGATATAGACACGAGCTGACGAGGGCCTAGTATCTGGCGCCCTGGGCGCTGCTCGTCGATCTGCCAGCAGGAGTGAATGGTCTCCCAAGTCAGAGCGCTCAAAGCAAACAGGGCCATCGCGTCGCCACCGTATTAAAGCGACATGAAGGCCCCGGCCAGAAAGCTGCCCATTCGGACAATGTGTATAAGACGAAATTCGACGGGGTGACCTGGGATGAGGAGAATTGGCTTCTCACGACCACCACGCTCGATCAAGGTCACTACCAGTCGCGAGGCTCCGTAGCGAATGGGTACCTGGGGATCAACGTCGCCAGCGTTGGGCCCTTCTTTGAACTCGACCAGGAAGTAAACGGCGATGTGATCAACGGCTGGCCGCTCTTTTCGAGACGACAGTCCTTCGCAACCATCGCTGGGTTTTTCGACTCGCAGCCAACCATGAAGGGAACCAATTTCCCCTGGCTAAGCCAATACGGATGGGATACGGCCATCAGTGGGGTTCCTCATTGGAGTGGGTTGATCCTCGATTTGGGCGACGGCGTCTATCTGGACGCCACGGTGGATCAGCAAACCATCTCCAACTTCCAATCCACGTACGATTTCAAAGCCGGTGTGCTCTCCTGGTCATACACCTGGTCTCCTGCAGATAAAGGTGTCTTCGAGATCACTTATCGCTTGTTCGCGAACAAGTTGAACATCACGCAAGCGGTGGTGCAGATGGACATCATTCCCCGAGTGGACGCCAACGCGACCGTGGCGAACGTCTTGGATGGGTATTCAGCGGTTCGCACTGACTTCGTCGAGTCTGGTCAAGACGACGGCGCTCTCTTTTCGGCGGTGCGTCCCTGGGGCATCCCCAACGTTACCGCATATATCTATGCCAACCTGACCGGATCCGCCCATGTCGACCTGTCCTCCCGTACGATCGTGACGGGGAAACCCTACGTGCAGAGCAATGATTCCTCCATCGCGCAGACGGTAAATGTCAAGTTCTCCGCGAACGAACCCGTTCAGATTACCAAGTTCGTCGGCGGAGCCTCGACGGATGCTTTCGCCGACCCCCAGCAAACGGCGAAGACCGCAGCAGCCGCGGCCCTGGCAGCGGGCTATACCCACTCTTTGCAGTCGCATGCCTCGGAATGGGCTCATGTCATGCATGACAACTCGGTCGACCGCTTCACCGACCCGACCACCGGCAAGCTCCCGGGCGATCAGCACATCGTCGACGCGGCCGTCATCGCCGTCACGAATATCTACTATCTGCTGCACAACACCGTGAGCAAGAACGCCCTGGCCGCCGTCGCCAACGCCCCGGTCCACGAGACGAGTTTCTCCGTGGGCGGACTCACCTCCGATTCCTACGCCGGCCAAGTCTTCTGGGACGCCGACGTCTGGATGCAACCAGGTCTCGTCGCATCGCACCCGGAAGCCGCACAGGGGGTGACCAACTACCGGGTGGCCCGCTACCAGCAGGCGAAGGACAACATCCAAACGGCCTTCGCCAGCTCCAAGAACCACACTCGATTCGACCCCTCGGCCGCAATCTATCCGTGGACCAGCGGCCGAGTCGGAAACTGTACGGCGACCGGTCCCTGCTTTGACTACCAGTATCATTTGAACGGTGATATTGGACTGTCGATGATCTACCAATGGGTCGCGAGCGGTGATACGCAGCATTTCCAGGAGAAGCTGTTCCCGATCTACGACTCGCTGGCCACGATGTATTCCAACCTGGTGGAGCGCAACGGATCTCGTTGGACGCTGACCAACATGACGGATCCGGTAGCTCCCATCGCCTGTCTTCTGATGCCACGGCTAATGAATCATAGGACGAATACGCCAACCACATCGATGCCGGCGGCTTCACCATGTCGCTCCTCGCGCAAACCCTCGAGAATGCCAACACCTTCCGCGCGCAGTTCCACCGCGAACCCAACGACACCTGGAGCGAGATGGCCACGAACGTGCTGCTGCTGCGGCCGAACAACATCACCCTCGAGTACACCTCCATGAACGGGACCACCGTGGTCAAACAAGCGGACGTCGTCCTGATCAGCTACCCCCTGGTCTACGAACACAACTACACAGCCGAAATGGCGCTCGCCGACCTCGACTACGTACGTCCCTCCCTCTCTCCTCTCCCAATGCATCTCGCTAACCATTCCACAGTACGCCAACAAACAATCCGCCGATGGACCCGCCATGACCTGGGCCATCTTCTCCATCGTCGCCAGCGCCATCTCCCCCTCGGGCTGCTCCGCCTACACCTACCACCACTACGCCTACGAGCCCTACACCAGAGGACCCTTCTTCCAACTCTCCGAACAAATGCTCGACAACGCCAGCAAGAACGGCGGCACACACCCAGCCTACCCCTTCCTCACCGGCCACGGCGGCGCCAACCAAGTCGTCCTCTTCGGCTACCTCGGTCTCCGTCTCCTGCCCGACTACGCCATGCACATCTCCCCCAACCTGGCCCCCCAAATCCCCTACATCCAATACCGCACCTTCTACTGGCGCGGCTGGCCCATCGCCGCCGAATCCAACTACACCCACACTACCCTGCACCGCGACCCCGAAACCCCCAGACTCCCAACCGCCGACCCCCAATTCCAAACCACCATCCCCATCCACGTCCACGCCCCCAACCAACCCCCAACCCTCTACACCCTCACCAACACACCCCTAACCATCCCCAACCGCATGATCAGCACCATCCCCACGATCCAGGGAAACAAAATCCAATGCCACGCCATCACATCCCCCAACGCACACCAACCCGGCCAATTCCCCATCTCCGCCAACGACGGCGCAACCTCCACCAAATGGCAACCCGCCTCCTCAGCCCGCTCCTCCATCACAGTAACCCTACCAGACCCCTCAACCCAGGTCTCAGGATTCCACTTCGACTGGGCCGCCGCACCCCCCGTCAACGCATCCGTCCTCTTCCACGACGCCCCGCTCGAGAACCCAGCCCAGGTACTCGGTATCCCAACCGACCTGTACCGGGTCGCCTTGACATTAGACCAGATTCCCCCGTCCGTGTCCCCGAGCCACGAGGTGCAGATTCCCGCGGCGAACACAACAACCGTGCTGCTCCCGGCTGCACTGCAGGCTGCCAGGTACGCTACGTTGGTGATCGAGGGGAATCAGGCTCTCGGGGAGGGCCAGGAGGATGTAGGGGCTACGGTAGCTGAGTGGGCGATTCTCTGAGTGGATTGGTTAATCTTGTATCCGTACTGTGAGCTGGAAGGA
>ML739147.1:0-66147 GCA_009193565.1 Aspergillus coremiiformis | reverse complement strand
AAAATAGAAAGAAAATTAAACTTGAGTGTGAAACATTGAGGCCCTTACCTGTTCTTCCATCTTCGACCAGCCGAGCTGCCTTCAGAGTCAGGAAGACTCAGAAAGCAAATCGAATGAACGGTGTTCACGAGAAGGGGGGGTAATAGAATGATGTCGTTGGGTTAAAATTCAATGGCGGCGGAGAGTCATATCATATCCCAGAGAGGGCCGTTTATCGAACCATGACTAGTGCGTTGGAGCAGTTATCGGTGGTTTCAAGTTTTCGGGGGGTTGGTTGGACAGTGGACTAGAAGAGACCCAGTCAGTCGGGTAATCAAATGAAAAATTTTGTCGATGGATCGATCTTACTCACTTGTCACTTGTATATGAAAGAAGAGTGAATCCTTTCCACATGCACTTGTGAGTCTTGAACTCGACCTTTGTCTGTTGACAGACTACGTAAACTTGGAGGGAAAAGAAAATAAATCAATCCAAAGTCACCAACAGCTTGAAGTAGAAGTTGTGAGTCTGGTTGTGCGGCTGCAGCAGAGTTGGACCGCCGAAAAGGGAAAGGGGCGCGTGCCTCCCGAGGTGCCTGACGCTGCCGGCAGATTCAGGCAACCTTTAGCTTTTTCCGGGTAAATGAGTGGAATCTGTGATATACTACCTAATGGCCTGCCATGCCAATGTCTTCTATAAGTATAACGAGATAATCTCGAGATCAATATAAGGTATAACACCTTGATACACTGGTGATCATAAAAAAGATCTTTGGCAAACTGAAGACTTGAGACTCCCTTACGGTGGTTTGCTATAGAACTCGACGTTCGAATAAAGTGTTTCTGAGCATTAATAGGATTCTATTCGACTGAACAAGAGTCTGAGCCATGACAGGCAGGAAAAGAATGAGTCTCGGGAAGGATCATGTCCACTTTGATCCACCCCTACCCGTTTTCTTACCGATTTGTAGTGCTGATTTCACGAAGTTCAATACCGGGTCTCCAAGTCTCTACCAAGGAGTTTGGACTATAGGTTAGTGAGTAGGTAATATGTACTGTATGCCAGACAAGGTCACCGGTGGAGTCAATCGTTCTTCCTGCTATTAAATATTGTTTTAAATTCAACAATCCATATCTTCCATATAGATTGGATCTTGATAATTACGAAGCTTCAGGAGTCAGGCAAAGTACCGCTCTCGATACCAGTGTGTGAGAACTGGACTATATACGAGGGGAAATATTTCCAAAATATTTTCAGCCCCGTGGAAGATTTTCACAGAGCTATAATCCCTTAGCTATGTTGGTCTTGTTGCTATAATTCTACTCAAGTTGGGGCAACACTCTGGTCCAGGGCTAATACTTGTCTCTATTCAGTGTGTCAAGAAGACACTGATTTTATACCACTGGAGAGGTCTGCGGAGGACGTCCGGCAACATCTTGTATTTGTGCCAACCCGAACTTATATCCTTGTGGCAGTCATCTGAGGGATATTTGGGCTGGATCGGAATTGTAAAGCTCATTTTTTATGGAAAGACTCCAGTCTTCAATTGTAGGCCTCAGTTGAATGTCTTTCTCCGATTGGTGCACCGTCAGGTGACATACCCGTGACTAACAGTGGAGATACTGCGGTGGGAGTTTCAGTGTATTATCAACTTAAATACACTACTCCGTACTGAATCTACTATTGCACCTGGATTTTGGGCAGCCAAGGCCCAAGGCTCAGTCCCCGGAGGGGATTGCGAAGGCCTGTTTCCTACCTATGAGTAGTTGGCTCAGCATATGAGCAGAAATGGTGCCGAAGAGGAGTTGCCATACCAAAGAAGATATTCCTTTACCCCATTAATATTGCCATATCATATCACTGACTTCTTTGATGTATAGCTGTAACATTGATATACCCCTGGAATAAGATTCAAAACACAGCGCAAGCTATTGATCTATACCCGGACGATTTCATGTTGAGCCTACAAACATCATGGGTAATGAATTCCCATGGCGTCAAGTTCCCAAGAGCTGAATCTGGACAACCGATCCGCGTGTATGCTTCTCGTTCATATCGGTGGAATGAGTTGGGACGAAAGGTGGGGGCCTTCATCATTCACTGACATTTTGATTGTCAAAGGTACTTTTTCCAGCGAATCAGTTGCGTCCTGCATTGCGTGTAGCATATGAGATAATAGGCATGGTACTTGATTTGATACAGAACAGCCAGTAATCGATTGAGATACTCTTGTGATCGCCCAGACTAGCAATATATTAACGAACTGATCCATGGTCCTGCATTTCCAGCCGTGCCACCAGACATCAGGAAATGAGACTGTCGCTTAATATGAGCCAGTTCGGGTCTAGAGCTCTGGCCAGTCAAGTGAATGAATCAAGCTGTACGTTGTGGCTGGCCAATATATATTTGCTCTTTTCCTTGCGGTTTCATCTGTTCAGCTCTCTCCTCACCCTCCCCTCGTTGTCTGCACATCTTTCGTGTCTTTCTTCTCGTTTCTCCGAGTCCTCTCTGCATATTCCCTCATTATCTCTCAGAAAGATCTGTCACTATCCTACCAGGGCCATCTATTGGCACAAGTATCCAAAGGTTGCAAAGATGTCTTTGGTTGCACCTGGGAAGTTGTCTGTCGAGGCGATAGAATACTTGGTCAACCACATATTTCTTCCACCAAAAGTCCCACAAGAGGAAGATTATAAAGCTGATTATGAGAAAGCAATGCTGAAAGTTGTCGTGGCAGCCCTAAAAGTATTCAAAAGCCATGCTGCAACTGATTGGCACTCTACCACTGATTCAGTCATACAAATGGTTCAAGACCTGGACAGCATACTTTATGCTGATGGTTTTGTAAACAAAGACCAATTACATAGATCCTTGAAAGGGCTATGCGTCAAAGATGGAACACTATTGCTGCACATCCGAGAACAAAATTGTGGGATCATGTTTACAAAGATGGGTGACTTGATCCAGATTGAAGCCTTTGAGCTCTTACCCAAAAATGGGTCTGTGATGGCTACCAAGGGACGACTGCGACGTTCTTTTCCAGGACCAGCTCTTTCAATGAAGATGGAGGACTTCGAGGCTCCTGACTTTCAGATCGTAGTAGCTGAAACCCTTGCTAAGATGAGCCATCAACCTGCCCCCGGAACTAAGCCGAAGGTGAAAAAGGCGGGTCATTTCCATAGCGAGGATCGCGACACCACGCACCCAAAGATAGTAACAGAACTCTTTTTCAACTTTCTAAGACCACAGTGTGTGCCAGTTAAGCCACGACGTGTTTGGAAGAACACTCGCGACGAAGTCATGTGGAATGATAGCCTTCAGCCATGGCATCGATCTTCTTTATGGTTACTTCTCCGAGTTGGGATTCAGCTGGTCTTTTCAAGGCACCAGACACAAAAGAAAAAGGAGAGCCCCCCGTACAAGGTATTCATGGTCTTTCTGTTATCCCATATCCTAGAGATTTCACAAACGGTCCACCTTCCCTGCGAGCTGCTTCATATTATGCAAGCCAAAATTGCGCACCGTTTGCTCAAACTTGACTCTCTCGGTCCTGATATCAACCTGAACCCTGTGGCGGATGTTGTTCGCGCAGCCAGCACGTTGTTGAATAGAAGGTGGACACAGATTCAGAAGCAAGCAGAACCAACTCATTATCTGTCCCTCCTTGAGAAACTGAACTTCCATGACGACTCCTTCCACGATCTACCAGCTCTGAATGAATACATAAAGGGAATAGCACAGCGAGGACTCCTGAGCCAAGGTGCCCTGTTTGAGCCTCAAGAAAACTTGTTCAGGCCTAAAGACGATGTACTCCCGGAAGCCTCCTGTTTTTCAAGCAATGAGTATAAAATCTTCAATCTTCACGCGTTTGAGAAATGGGTATCTAGCAACCTTGATACATGGATAACGATACATGAAGGGGAAACGAGCACCTGCGGCGAATTGAGCAACCTCGTTCGTGCGTATCATCAGGTTGCTATCCAAGCTTACAGCGAGAGTCCCGTTGCTATGTCAATTATGATACTGACCATCCTCGAACTCTGGATTGCATGCGACAAAAGCGCTACCTGCATCGATAAAGACATCCACAAGTACGACATTGGTATACCACTGGAAAATATTTGTCAGTGCTTACTACTGCCCTGCAAGTCGCAGATGCAAAGGCTTGAGCGAGTTGAGAACTATATTCATTCCCGCGCGAAAGCCAGTTCCCGCGCTCCTGCGTTAACGTTCCAAAGCTTCGGCCATCCAGAGAGCTTTTCAGTGCTTTACTTTAGACGGTCTCCACTGCATCAAGAGCTACTCAGCGAGATTGAAGCCCGCGCAACTAAGGAGAGGGAAAATAAACGAGCCGAGCTTCAACAAAAGAAGGCAAAGTACAATGAGCTCATGCGCCTCTACGATGAGGGTACATGTGACATGAGAGAAGAGATTATAGACCACTTCAACGATATTCGCGAGACTAGCCACTGTCCTTGGTGTGAGAGATGCTCTTATCGCAACGAAGCACGGTCAATACAGATATCTGCGCACGAGTGGCCACTTCCAAGAAACTTTCTGGAGACACAGTCTACAGTCTTTGAGTTGAAGGTGCCTCCTTGGTATGGGGTTTGGCGTGATACTGCGCTATATTTGTTAATTGATGTATTCGAAATGAAGTTCTCGACTCAAACACAACCATCGTACCGTTACCCACTGTCGAGCTACTCTGGTCTGGCAGGGTCTTTTACGCCATTCAAGGGTGCACCCCGTCTGGGTCTCTTGTCAGAAGACAAGCCACATGGGAACACTCACCGAAAGAATAAATTGATCGTGAATGTGATCGAGTTGGATGTCTGCCTTGAAAATGCGCTCCACTACAAATATTTCGATGACGAAAATGGCGTTTTCACTTCTTCCCTTAGGATACCACCCGACCATATACCAAAGCACTGCATATACAGGCTCCCTAAAAGGTCTTCATCTCTACAGTCATATCTTTGTAGACCAGCCGCCATGCCAAGCGGCGCTTCGCCAAACAGCGCCATAGCGAGTCAATCCGACTGTCCTGATCATTTATCTCTCGAGGAGTACAAGGCTTTGGCTCAATTACCTCTGGGATACCGGTTACAATGGGAAAATATACTATTGCACCTCGCCTTGCCGACAGTTGATTTCAGGAAAGTCGAAACAACACTTTTTGTGCTTCAAGTAATTTACCAGACAGGACCTCGCCAGAACAGCAACGCTCTTCGAGACAGTCATAATATTATAAATGACACAAGATTTGCTCAGACAATTCTGGATAAGATTGACGACGTCCTGCAGAGTCTTAAGGAGAATTGGGAATGTGTCCAAGCACTTTATTCTCTAATTTGCCTGACAACTAGATTGCTGACCCTAAGCTCAAGTGTGGTGATTCAAATGACCTGCATGGAGCTTCTTGCAAAAATGAGGAAGGTCGCTTACGCATGGATTGGGATTGTGAAAAATAAGGTGGACGAATCAACCTGCGATCGACAAAGACAGACATTCATGGGAAAATCTGTTTTTCTTGCGCTAATCTGCGTCGGATCGTTCGATGTTGATCAACACCATTTGGGGTCCCTATTGGGAAACCCAGAAGATGCATCCACCTTGATTCAGTGTTCCATAATCATCTCAGAAAAGAAAAGCCATATATCGGAAAGTTTGGATCCACTGGCACCCATTTTGCACATGAATTGGAAACGGTTGTTATATTGTGCATATCCCATCTTGCTCGGGCAAATTGTTGATACTTCGAGTATCTCGCTCGATGATGGTATTCGAAAGTCGTGGACCGCATATCGACCTAACACAAAATGGCGAAAACACTCAGAGCAAATGGACTATTGGCTCGTCGCCAGTACGGCTTCTCAGAACAATGGAAGCACCATCCCTGTCCAGTATAATCTTCTTACAGGGGAGCTATTGGCAAACGGACACCCGCTTGCTAGTCTTCCTTCAAATTATGAGCAGCATTCAACCTATCGAACCTTGTTTGGTCGATCATCCATTGAGGTGATGCCAAGTGCTGTTAACGGAATGAGGTTTTCAAGTAAGAAGCGATATGCGGAGCATACAATTCATTTTGGTATCGATGAAACGGGGCCACATGATCATGATCTGAGAGTTCGAATTGAAAAAGAGTATCATGTCCTCGAACTAGTTCCTCCCAGGCTCTTGCATGGCAAGTTTCCGTCAATGTTTGTTCGGAGCTTCGTACATTGGTACAACCTCAGGGAGGATCGATTAGAGTTCCGTCCAGTAAAGGATCCTTGGTCTTCATCTCCAAATATGTGGTGTTTCGTCAGGGCAGGTCGGAGCAGAAAGTGGTGCCTTTTGAAAGAAGATCATTCTTTGATCAACATCGAGAGCCCGACGGCGTGCACAATATCGCGAATTCTCGCCCCACTTGAAGACCCGGATCATATTCATACGATCTTCCATGGCTCAATGGTGGATGTTGAACTACCCCGTCTCCAGGTCTCCTTCAGTCTGAAACCAGGAGATCGACTTGTCCATTCACGACAGTTCCGTGGATACTGTATCGACACGAACCAGTCACTGGGCACCCTCGTTGGGCTACACAACAGGTTGATTCTGAAACATCAAAAGGTTGAGAAGCGCCTTGTTCTCCTTCTTGACGGAACAGTCTCCATCGCAAAATCCAATGACCACGTGGCTATCAGCGTCAGCAAGGCGTCAAACATGAAGCTCCATCCTTATCATATTGACAAACAGCTTGGCAGGCTGGTCGATAATGGAACCCTTCAAAGCAAGCTTTTACTTTGTTATTTCCATGGCCTAACATCATTTTGCATACCTGACCCCTTGACTGGGAAGACGGGAACAGAGCAGGCGCTCTCCATCTTAAAATCGGCTGCGGTCCGATCTTTTGACCCATTGACAGCGGAGAATCTTGCATTACTGCAAAATATAACCAAGCTAAGCCCAGGGAGGGAATTCTACCCAGAACATGCAAAAGAAATGCAGAAAGTTGCATGGAATTCCGAACTTGGGTTTCTGACACAACATGGCCTATATTTCAAAGAGGTCAAGTCTCTTCTGCACGACAAATGTCGACGAGAGTTTGTATGGGGGATAAAATATCAAAATCTCCCAGATTGGGACCGTGTACATTCAGACTTACTCATTAGAGACCTGATCCGCTCGTCCACATTTCGTACATCCAATTTTGGCGCTGAAGAGTACACTCACGCCTTGGATGCTGAATATCTTGGACGTGATCGACACCAGGATTCGCAATCGGGGCAGCAAGCTTTCATATCGTCCGACCTCATTTACAATGAGCATGATAGTATTTACTACTCCGTTAGCTCTCCCTCGATTCTCTGGGAATTTCTTGCTCAAAGGTCTTCGCTGTCTGAAATTCATGGCCAAGCCAATGGTTTTCCGATGTCCGAACTTGGTTATGATGCCCAGTTGCTGACTGATTCATACCAATCCATGTCAAAATATTGGATCAATTTACACACAGTCTTCAGCAAGAAGTTGTATTCATCAGCCAACAAATACAAGGTCATGATGTGGCTCTCAACATTGGCATTTGCTGATAATGCCAGTATGCCGGCTATTCAAACTCTCATAGCCTTTTACACAGTGCCTGAGATGATTGCAATCCAAGCACCTCATGCCCCATTATTTCACCTCTCTGATGGTCGTACGTTTGTGCAATACCAGGTTGAAGAAGGAATTAAACGGTTCTGCCGTCCCATATCTGAAACCCCCGAGGCAAAACTTCAGCGAGACTTCAATAACAGAGAATCCGCAAAACAATTCCGTTCTCGTCAAAAAATGGCACTCAAGTACCACCGTGCGAATGCTGTCAATGAGTTGGTAGAACAGCTGATGGGTATGTGGCCCTGCAAGAGACCTGCTATGCACGGTTATGTTGGTTCGGTATATCAGTACATAGACGTGAAAAAAGCAGTGAATGACGTTACTGATAAGTTTACGACTTGGTACAACAACAAACTCTTATTCGAGTACTTGGGAGAAGTTGTAAATTTGCTTGGAAGATGTGGCTGTTACTCGTTAGAGTCATCTTGGCCCTCAAACGTCGAAATTTGCGTGGATCCAAGCCCGAGGCAAGCATATATCAGCATTGACGACATCTTTACTTCGCGAGCACCTTCGCCCGTGGCCCTTTCCAGCACAGACTTGACTGACCTCATTTTGAGGGGCGACCGCTCAGAAGACTCCATGGTTCGTTTAAGTATGATGGTTGAATGGTTGGACACCCAAGCCCTCTCGAACTATGAAAAGGACTATGTGGGACATCTACGCGGCAGCCTTGAACGGCTAGGGGAGCACTTTGAACATACCTCTGGCTGTTTGGGGGATGCCAACATCACATCGATTCTTTACCAGCACAAAGACGATTGTAAGCGCTATCATGAAAAGCTTTATAACATGCTTTTGCGAGCTGCTAGCCCCAACAGCATTACAACGCAGCGACAACTGTGCTTACAGATCGTGGCTGATGCGAATCTTTGGCCACGGTTGTCTCCAACCCTGTTTCTCGAGCAGCTCAGACATGACCGGTTCCGTTCTATCCCAGATGCTTGGAAGGACAGGATTGTTACCTATGGCCTTGCTCTGACTAGGTCGCAACGGGCCACAAGACTAGTGGACTGCCTCAATAATACCAAAGATCTCATCAAAGAGCTTCAGAACCCTGGTCACAGAAACTGGAGTCCTCACGAGTTTCCTGATTCCCTGCTTTTGGAAATTGAAAGTGGGATCCTTATTCGCGATATACAAGAGGAGATCGCACGGCAGATGAGAACTGGAGAAGCTGGCAGAAATGCAGTTATGCAGTTGAATATGGGAGAAGGAAAATCATCAGTCATTGTACCCATCGTATCGTCCTCTTTAGCAGATGGAACTCGCCTGGTCCGCGTCATCGTCGCTAAACCTCAGGCAAAACAGACGTTTCGAATGCTCGTCTCTAAGCTTGGCGGCATGCTCGGAAGGCCGATTTACCACCTCCCATTTTCACGCGCTCTAAAGCTCAACAGTACGCAGGCCCGAGAGATTAGAAACATGTGTCAAGAGTGCATGGAAAATGGTGGCGTCTTCCTTGTGCAGCCTGAGCAAATCTTGTCGCTGAAACTCATGGCTTTGGAATGTCTCATTGCTGGCAAAAGTGACGTCGGAAAGTTGCTTCTGGAGACACAGGCATTCTTCGACGAGCACGCCCGAGATCTTGTCGATGAAAGTGATGAGAATTTCAGTGTCAAGTTTGAGTTGGTCTACACCATGGGTGACCAGAAGTCTGTCCAGCTCAGCCCAGAACGATGGATACTAATCCATCAGGTCCTCGATTTGGTCAGAATGTACACCCCGGATGTGAAGAGGAAATTTCCACTCGTAGAACTTGGGACTCCTCTGGATGGAAACTTTCCACGAACACGCGTTTTTGAGGTTGCTGCGCAGCGCGACCTGTTTGCTCTTATCGCAACGCACATCTGCGAGACAGGAGTAAATGGCTTTCCAATTGCCAGACAGCCCGAGGCCTTGAGAAAAGCCGTTTATACGTACATCACTGTCTTAGATCTAACCAGTGAGCAAATTCGAAAAGTGGAAGAGGGCTCTTCGGGATTTTGGGGAGACACCACCCGTGATGTGTTATTTCTGCTGCGCGGTCTTCTAGCTGGAGGCATACTGGCCTTTGTCTTCGGAGTCAAGAGATGGCGAGTCAATTACGGCCTTACCACAACTAGGGAGACACCTACAAGACTTGCAGTTCCATACCGTGCCAAGGACAATCCCACTGCGCGTTCAGAATTCAGCCACCCGGATGTGGTGATTATACTAACTTGTCTAAGTTATTACTACGGAGGCATAAGTGATGCCGACCTTTTCCTGTCCTTCAGCCATCTGCTCAATACTGACCAGGCTGATGTGGAATATCAACTCTGGGTAAAGGATTCCCACCAACTGCCCAAGGAGTTCCAGCAACTGGTAAGCATAAACCTGGAGGACCGGTATCTGTGCACCGAGAAGATATTCCCTTCGTTCCGGTTTGCAAAGAGTGTGGTGGATTATTTTCTGGAACATCTCGTGTTCCCGAAAGAGATGAAGGAGTTCCCATACAAGCTGTCCGCGTCTGGATGGGATATCGGGCAAGTTAAGAACCACCCCACGACTGGTTTCAGTGGAACGAACGATTCTCGTAAGGTCCTACCACTCAGCGTGGAGCAACTGGACCTACCGGAGCAAATGCATACCAATGCCCTGGTGCTGGAATATTTACTACAGCCAGAAAACCACGTTGTACCTATCCCACCACGAGATGAGAAACAGCAGTCAGACGCCGAGGTGCTGCTCTCTTTGGTGAGGACCATGAATCCTTTGGCACAGGTCATTCTCGATGTTGGTGCACAAGTCTTGGAATTGACGAATGCGGAGGTGGCAAGCGAATGGCTGAGGTTAACGTCAAACGAGGAAATACCACAAGCGGTGGTGTTCTTCGATGATAACGATGACATTTGCGTAATGAACCGCAAGGGACAGGTTGAACTTTTGCAGACATCCCCATATGCCAATCAGCTCGACGTTTGCTACGTATTCTTGGATGAGGCGCATACACGAGGCACTGATCTCAAACTACCGGAGCATTATAGAGCAGCTGTTACGCTGGGGGCAAACCTGACGAAAGACAGACTGGTTCAAGGTAACATCAATCAAGACTTTTTTTATCCGCAGAGCGAACTAATTCTCTCTTAGCTTGCATGAGAATGAGGAAACTGGGCCATGGCCAATCGGTCATATTCTGTATCCCTGACGAGATCCAGCACAAAATTCGGATGCCTGCTTCTAAAGGCAACGATGAAAGGATAGAAGTTTCAGATGTCCTTGTTTGGGCCATATCAGAGACCTGGGACGATATCAAGCGGAGTATACCCTTGTGGGCTACACAAGGCCAACGATTTTTGTATCACGAGCAACTCTGGGAAGAGGCGCGTACCTCCGATGGGATTACAATGTCTTCCGAACAGGCCAGGAAGTTCCAGGAGGATGAAGCCCAATCCTTAGAGCAAAGATATCGACCCCACCAGGACGAGGGTCAACTCGAACATGTTTTACGGGTTGACCAAAGTGAGGCTGCACTTGAGATCGTGGAACGATGTCAAGAATTCGACAATGTGCTCTACCACTCTGCGAAAATGAGCGAAGAACAGGAACGGGAACTGTCACCAGAGGTCCAACGGGAGCGAGAGGTGCAAAGGCCTTCGAAGGAACAGCCCTTGGAGCACAAAATTCACCCTGACCTGAAGAGGCTGATCACAACAGGTGTGCTGGTCCAGATGTCAAGGGCCTTCCAACCAGCCTTCCAATCACTTGCAAAAACGAGTGCTGCCACATTTCTTGACGTCCATCAGTTCCCGGGGCAGCTGCTAGTGACAATTGATTATTCGAACACCGTCAAACCTCGTGATGCAGCGTCCTTTAAGCCTGACGCCTATCAAAGATCCGTGCAATGGATCTTAACGAGTCGCTGTCCGCATGATTCTACCGGGCGAACTGTTGCCCACATGGTGATTTTGAGCCCCTACGAAGCACAGGAATTATACGGCTCTATCAGGGACTCCCGACACGTAACGTTGCATCTTTACGCTCCGCGATCCAATTCAGGACTCCAACCCTTGGACCGACTGGATCTGTACAATATTTCCGGAAATGTACAGGATGATCTATGTATCCCACGAAGCCTCATCATACAACTGAATCTTTTCGCCGGTCAGCTCTACCTGAGCTCCTACGAGGAATATGTCGAAGTTTGCGATTTCTTGGGTGTCGCTTGGGAGCCAAAGGGCGAGGACAGCATTGTCGCTGCAGACGGGTTCATTCTACACGATAGACGCATCGACGAGAGCTCCACGTCGTCGTTCCGCCATAGTCCCATTAAGTTCCTGAAGGTTTTTATGTCGCAGATCCGTCGAAATGACGAAGGAATTGATAAGACCCATATGGGCAAAATCTTTAACGGCATCATTCTTCGTCGATCGGATTTCGAGGTGAAAAATGCCGGACAATACTGAGCACACTTGGATCGGGGAGGGTTTAATGTGATTTGGTCTAGTAGGATTTGGGTTCTGTGAAGCAGACTTTTGAAGGACGAAGAATGACTTGGAATGAGATGATAAAATGGCCTGGATGAATGAAGAAATTGGAGGAATAGGATTCTAAACTGTCACGAAAAAGCAAACCATAGTTGTCAATAGCACTCCGTAAATTTTCCACATTTCATACTTCTGATATACCTTTGCCCAACGGTATGGCAATTGGCATGCCATTGCCTACATACTATTACCTCTCTCAACTAGGGAACCGCATTGGACCAGTACAGCAAATGTAGCCGTAGTCTATAACTTCCTTGACTCTATACATGCATCATATCTAACACAGAAAACAAAGAACTATCCGCTTGGTATCAATAAAGGAGCGACAACGATTCCCGCCCCTGCCAGTATCTCGCCACCAGCACGATGATGAATAGGCAAGCGAACGAACCGACGAAACGTACAAACCGTGTCCTTGAAAGGAACATTTCTCAGGAATCATACCCAACAGTTGATGTCCAGCCATCCAACCGCAGTCAAACGCTAACACCACCAGTCGAAATGGCGATGAAGATTCGAATAAAGCGTTTTCTGAGCCCTCGACACGTCTGAGCGCCTGATAACGAAATAAACCGTCGGCTCGTCCGCAGCTAAGTAAACCAGTCAACATCTCAGAAAAGAAAACAAAAGAAAGGAAACACGTACCATAAGAAATCGAATGAACAGGAATACAACACGCGCTCAGAATTTCAAATATCGACGACAACATCTCCCCACTGTTATCTTTCGACACAATATGCACCGACAGCAGAACCATATCCTCCGACCACCCGATTCGGCTGTACGCCCGTAATTCCGACTGGGCGTCCTGCAGCGCTGGCGCACTGACCGCGTCCATGTCGATCGCTAGGCTGACGCAGTTGTCACTGGTTAATAACAGCTCGACTGGGATGGTGTAGTCATTGATGATGGAGAGGATGCGGGCGTAGAAGCCGTAATGGGTTAATTTTCGGTTTGAGTGGAGGGTCAGCAGTGTGATGTTTTCTTTTGCGGATACTGATATTTGGCTTTTTTGGTATTGTTTGGTGGTCAGCGTGGGTGAGAGGAGAGGAGTTGGCATTGTGCCAGTGGGTAATGATGATTCTTTTAGGGCCATGTTGTATGTCAAGTTGTCACGCTAAATCTGAGGAAAGGGAATTGTAACCAGGTTTGGTGTGAAAGGGAATGTATGTACGGAGTGGAATGTTACTGTAGGGAAATGCTGCCACTGTACGGAGTACTCCGTAGTAGAAAGTTATGACTCAAAGCGGGAATCCGGCAGACTAAATTAATCGAGACGAGAAAAATTCCATGGACATTTTCATTGAACAATAAGCTTGATAAACTTTTCCCACCAACACTGATTAAAAGAAATAGAATTGTTTGCCCCGGAGAAGAAGATAAAGAACAAATGGCAAATGCAATGCAAAGAATAATCCTCGACATGCGCAGCCCTAAATTCTCAGGTAATCCCGAGTACTCCGTACAGTGATGTGAGTGGTTGCCCTGAATGACTATCTACTGGTACTCCGTACAGGAGTTAAGGCTCAGGGGTCGGGGCCCCCGTATAAGATCAAAGACAAGTACGGGCCCACACCTGATCAGTGATGTCGACACACTCAACCATGGTTTCTCTGAAGAAGATTGTACTGAAAATCTCCCAGCGCCATCCCAGACCCACTGCGTCGGCATTAAGAGCTGCCACTGCGCCCCCCACATCGGGCTCTCCCTTCATCAACAATTCTCAGGGTGCGTCGGCAGCTGTGGCTGAGTTGTCGGATGCGCTCGGCACAGTTTTTGATCAGATTGATCTCGATGGTGAGATGACCTTCCCACTGCAAATTAAGAGTCGCTGATTGGGAATAGAGGACGGGAATAACCAGATTCATGCCTGGCTGGATCGACTCGATCAGGAAGCATCCCAATATGGCAACTCTCAGCTGAAAGATGAGTACTATTCTGACTGGGAGTGGTACGAGAACAAGACCCTATGGATATCTGTACCTCACGGTTAATTCGGATCCTGTACAGTTCGCGGGAAAAAGCCCAGTTGGTTTCAGTCGCGTGGCACTGTGCCAAAACAGTGTACGAGACTTCATTCCCGAGCGGCTCTGTTCGCATCGGAAGCTGGATGCTAGAGTCGGGTGATTATACTACTCCGTCGACTGATGGAACAAGGAAAGCTGTCTCCTTTAGTCGTGCGTCGCCCGTTGAACAAGGAACTCCAGACAAGGATCTTCCATTGCTAGTCATTGCGATCCGAGGGAGCGCCAGTGCCGTCGACCATATGGTAAATGCTAATTATGAACCGCAAAATGCGGATGATTTCATTGTACGTCTCCCGAATAAGCATAAATCCATGCATATTGGTCAGTCAGCTAACGGACGAATAACCCAGGATCTATCTCGCCTGACGCCGGAGAATAGCACCGGCCTCCAGGCACATTCGGGCTTTTTGAATAGTGCAAAGGCTCTGGATAATACAGTATCCCACAGAATGAACGAGTTTATACGCCTTAATAGAAGTCGTTTCTATCATATCCTATTTACCGGCCACTCCGCCGGTGGTGCAGTTGCGTCCCTTTTGTTCCTACGGTATCTAGCACAAGGAAGCATTTGTAAGAGACTAAATTGGCCTCAACCCGTCAGAAATCGTTGGAGCTCACAGAAAGAATTAGACCCATCAACGCGATTCTCCTGTATTACATTTGGAGCACCTCCAGTTGTGACATTCCCTCTTCTGGAAAGCCCAACCATCGACGCTTCGAGTGGAGTGTGCTTGAATTTCATCAACGAATTTGACCCCGTCACTCGAGCAGATGGGGCATACAAGCATTGCTTGGTGGATCTAATCCACTCGATGTACAATCAGCAACCGTCCTTGTCGAGATCGGAGACCTCGAGTACAACAGTCGACTCCTTCACTACGGATGATAGCGAAAAGATCTGGAAAGGAACAGACTGGCCAGTTTTGCCTTCGTTCTACTCCCATGTTGGTCCACGGATTGTACTTCTGTTACGGGCGAAAAGCAGTCTCAAAGAAACTTGCC
The DNA here is from genome assembly GCA_009193565.1 of Aspergillus coremiiformis. Taxonomy (NCBI): domain Eukaryota; kingdom Fungi; phylum Ascomycota; class Eurotiomycetes; order Eurotiales; family Aspergillaceae; genus Aspergillus; species Aspergillus coremiiformis. Next base: position 50,987 of record ML739147.1, on the reverse strand, counting down.
TCCGGTTACGTGCGGTGGAGGTCCCACGGTCTGACTTCGACCGACTGTTATTTTGTCGGGTTGCGGTGCATCGACGGGTGTGCTATGAGGAACGGGTGGGATTGATTGCCCAGGGCGAGTTTAATGAGAAAACTGGTTGGAATGATACGATCTTAATATAGTGGACTATAATCATCACCGAAGGGGTAGAGCCATCCCCTTCTGTCTAGAGATCTCCACAGCCCGATAATAACGCACATCCTCTTCCACCTTGTTCGCAACACTTTCTGCTTCTGTTTCAAAATCATCCAAAATATCCACGTCATCATTCTTCGCAATAGCTTCCATCGCAGAGGCAACAGCCTCGCAGTCCCAGCAAAGACAGACATGATACTGTAGCCCAAAAGCAACACGGAACAACTCCCCCGTCTTATCAAACCGATCATCCAAAAACGACTTCCCTAACTTATCGTCATGATTGACCATCCGTCCGGCGCGTTGAAGCAAGCTTGCCCGATACTGCTCCGGGTCGCATAAATGAGTATGCCAAACCAAATCAACATCCAAGGTGGGCACCATGGTCGAGTCTGGATACTCAAGGAACAATTGGAGGAATTTCTCGTAGCGCCCAATCGCACGACGGACGGTCCCTTCAACGGCAGGACTGCGAATCCAGAGGTACGTGTGCATCTTGTGTATGAACTTGGTTTGTCGTTGGACATTCTCGACCAAGGGCTCATTTTCTTTCGCGTTGGTTCTGGTCGTTTGAACAAGTTCCGCGAAGGCGATGTTCCTCCGCGTACCCATACGTTCGCGCGAAAAACTAATTTGTTTCAGGCCAGATCTGAACTCCAAGAGGACAGTTTTGACGTGGTCTTGTTTGTTGATTTCAATGAGCGTCTCGAAAAGATCGGGTGCAAGTTGGATCTGGTTTGTTAGCCAGGTTTTGTGGGATTTAGGGAGATTGTATGACCAGTCTCGGGAGTCTATGGCTTCGTGCTGATGTGGCGTGGTCAGTTAGAAATGCGCCTGGGGGTGAAGATGGACAGCGTACAATTTCTCGCCATGGAAGAGAGGCTTTGCGCATCCGTTGCAAGCCGTGCTTCACACAGTAGAAGTCGAAGTCGGTGGGATTCAGCAAGAATGCATGCCACACCATCAGCACGTCTGTCTCATCTGTTAACTTTCTACAGCTTGCGCCAGCATCCATGACAGTGAACGTATTCATACCAACGGGCGGCAATAACCTCAACCCTGGCCTTGCACCTTCCGAGCCATTCCAGAAAGACATGCGGTCAACATCGCGGATCCATTTCACAAATCGGCCGACTGCAAGTTCTAGAAAATAGGGCCATTTTTCCTCTCTCCGGGATTCAAACGTGGTGTCCTTTGCTGTATATGTGGATATCTCATACTTCCGCTTGGCTGACGAATATCCCTTGCGATAGACCGTCCTTGGGTGAGGGAGGATGTCAAAACTGGCGTCCAACTCGGTGGACTGCAGGATCTTTTGCCGTAACGTGTGGAACACTTCGAGAAGCTCGAGATGAACCGCGCATTGACTGACAGTGGGGAGATCGCTTTTCAGGGCTGCGGAATGCGAGTCGGACGGGGGTTGGAAATGAAATAGTTCTGGGTCCGGGATAATTGGCTCTTCAGACCTATTCTGTGCGGTTTTATATGCGTAGGAAAATGAGTTGTTGGCTCTGTTCATATCAGTGCGGGTTGCGCGATGAAGAGAGCCAACGTGGGCGGGAACGAAGTACGCCATGTTTTTCTGATCGTCTGCGCGTACTACTGATGGTGGGGACGATAATGAATTTAATCTCAAATCTTCGCCTTATCGCTGCATGTCGTGCCAAGCAGTCTCAGCCACCGTCTACATAGGCTGTCCTGGGCATTGCTGAGCTGCACCTTCCGAATACGAGGTGCTTATGGAGATCCGGGAAAACGGCGAGGCTGCACGAGTAGGGTTTTCTTTAGCGGCATTTACTTCTAGCGTATTAAAGCTTCTGTTCACTCCCATCGGTATGATTACTACTGGTACAGTACATCAGGAACAAATCAACATGAGTTCAAGACATGGCTCGCGTGGAAAGTCACACTCGGACGTCATCCTGGTTTGCCTCGTTTTCGCCGTAACGATTCCAATCCTGGCCTTTGCGATCACCGCAAATGTCCGGCCCTCTCAGCCGGAAGTGAACTATCTACTGCATACGGTGGACCATGGACTCTCGCTTCTGCAAGGTCTGAAAATTGTCAGGGCTATAGTATGTACGACTTTCGAAGATTAAGCACAAGGGTGTGCTAAGCATACGTAGGGCTGGACTCTGTTTTCCATGGCTGTGATCATATTTTTCCTACTTGGAATGCGAGAGTGGTACTTTGTACTCATCGGTGTAATCAAACTCGCTCTAACCGCTATTCTTGTGGCCGGGATAGCAATGCAGTCTCAGGTTCTCCCGGGCACCGTTTCCGGCTGCAAGGGCTTAGCTATAAGCTGGCGCGAAGCTTTACCTGTGGACATGAGAAGTTCCAAAACCGCTAGCGAAGCCTCTCTCCAGTCTGCTTGCCAACGGATGGTCGAGCACTGGGCCTTTGCGATTACCATCGCGTATGATCAATATATGCCACCCGTCTTGAGCTGCAATGGCTAATCCGACGCAGGATACTGTACCTTGTTTATTCCCTGACCATGATCATTGCTGGTATGCGAGGGATCATGTATCCCCGACGCGTTCAAAATGGGTCCAATATCCAAGCGGGGATTTATTTTGCCATGAGATGCACGTCAAAATTCTTCCAGCGATTCAGACAGGCCATGAAACGACAGGGGGTCGCAAAGGACCAGCGTTCGAGCACCCTGACCCGCCTTCGACATGACAAGGAATCCCATGGTCATCCCCGACATGTCTTGCCTTCCAAGGTCCTCCTCCACATTGCGTCGTATGCTCATTATGTCGATATCGTGAATCTCCACACTGCATGCGGCAGTCTATTCCGCGATTACATCGGAGACGAAAATGAAGAATCCAAGCTCGAGGAGCTTCGAATGTATACCTGTGCCATAAACACGCCCAAAGAGGAGTGTCGCATTTGTCGAAACCAGATTTGCAAGGTAAGCTAGTACTCTACATCCCAAGGCTTCACGCATATTCCTATTCCTCACAGAGACTTCTACTACTAGTCATGCTGGACATCGGTTCCCATCCCGCGCACCATGGGATTCAAGCATCTGGAATCATGCACGCCGCACTGCTCTCCATGCTTCTACAGGACTTATAATCGACAAACGCCTCCGGAATGTCCGATCGATACTACGGAACAGGTGGGACCGCTTGTTTTCGATGGGAACGTCTGTCGGGACTGTGCGGCAATGACTGATGCGGAGATACAGAGGGTCGTGGAACGACAGGGTAAAGCGGCGTTATATAAATTCTCTTCATGTGCACTATTTTGTACGGAATGCAAGAAAGAGTTGCCATCTTCGGGTCCGCGGTGGTGGATGTGCCCTTGTGGAAGGGAGTGTCGACATCCTGTTCATCCTCCGTGGGGGCTGGGAAGCAATAGTAAGGTGTAGTAGTATTATAATTCAGGGATAGAAATTAGTGCTTAGATGTTGGCTATAATGTTACTGTTTGGCATGTTTCTAATAGGAGAATTGTGCAGAATTCTGCTTACTACTTGGGAGCATCGCATCGCCTGCGCCTGATGGTAAGCTGCAGTAGGGTATAGATAGTGGTAGCAGTAGCTTAGGGATTAGTTGGAGTAGTTAGGGTTATTCCCGTCGCTCACGGGAGACACGTGGTTCATGTCATTGGACTACGGGAGTCAGGAGTCTTATTACTTCCTTGGCTTTTCTCACTACTTCGACTATCGCACTCTTGCAGGTAACCAACCCAATGACATTAATACCTCATCTCACTGCCTCATCTCACTGCCTCACTAACGTGAAGATACCCCGGTGCAAGGCAGAAAACACCGAGTCATGCAATGCAACACAATGCAGGTACTCCGAAAACGACTTCGAAGCCAATCCTTAGCCTAGCCGCGCCCCAGCCTCGCTGATTGCCCCGACGCAGCTCGTATTCTGCGAAATCTGCTAACCAGAAAATAGCCAAATTACGCGAAGGCCGATGGCTGATCTATCGGTCTCTTCTCAGTCCTGACACGGTTGTTCTACGATTGAGCCGCCTGGGGTGGACTAGTGACTCGCGATACTCGGCTTTATGAGCAGGCCTTCTGCGATCTACATGAGGATCTACTTATGCTTCGAGATATTGATTCAGCGTTTAATACCACAATCCTGTAGGAATATTCAACAGACAAGTCACAATGTCTCGACGAAGCGCGTTTCATAGCTTTCGTCGATCATCCCAGCCATCGCAAACAAATATCACCCATGCGCCAGATATATCATGGGAACCCATTGGACCGGGAAAGTCCCATCTCCTCCAAGAGCTTGAAGCTCTGTATTGGACCGGGATCGAAATCGAACTGGAGAATATCATCCGCACTTTGAAAATCTGGCAACAGCCGGAGCACGCAGACATTAGTATTAGCGATGAAAATGATGATGACATTCATGGGTTTGACACGTTTCTTGATCAAGTTTGTCAAGAGACAAGAGCGTTTGCTCTTCGCTATGGTTAGCTTTACCCCGTCGCATTCTGGGATAGATGGGAGATCCGTGTGGTAGTTAACAACATACAGGGGAGAGAAAATTAAAAGATATGGTCTGGATAAAACCAGGGCAGTCATTGTTGACGCGTAACCTGTCTTACAAGGAGGCGCTCAAGAATGTCATTCTCGACACTCGAGCGGAATATTACAGTCTGAAGATCAAAGAGGAAGTGAGGGGGCAACTTCGCAGTCAGTTCTACTTTATATGATGCTTTAAATCTGAATGCTGGCTAATGTCGTGCTTTCGGTTAAGCCATTCCAAGACACTCAGGCATTGAGTTGCGGGCGCGGACGTTGCTCCAAAATGCTGGTCAGTGCAATGATTGATGTTCGAGATTAGATGAAAACGTACTGAGTCCTGGTAGGTTTCCTTGACATTGACAAGTTGATTGAGCACCGACCCCCATTGGATGAGCTAGGCTTCTGGAAACGACCGGCAATTCCTCAACGTATGTGAGCGCCATGTTTATAATGATCAATAAGCTCATGAGTCTTAGTGACGCTTTCTGATTTCGACAAGCAATGGGTTCCTCAGTTTGTCCCAATGCAATGTACTGAATGCAGCAGTGTCATTCGTGGAAGCATGTTCACTCGTCCGGGACAATTGCAAGGTAGGGCTTCTCAAGAAGCGGCCTATAATATCTGTGAAGATTGTTACCGGTCTCACCATTATGGGGATGAATCGCTTGTCAAGAGATACAAGCATTGCGTTCTTTCTGATTCTATTTTGTCGAGTATGAGCCGAAAGATGTGCGAATGCTCAAACGTACATCATTTCGACGCAGACGGTCGTCCACGATGTCTGTTCCCACTAGACGAAGAAGATAAACATGTCTCCTACGCTGGAGGCCATCGGTGTACACTTTTGAATCTCGCTGAATTGGTTACCTATGCAAAATACCAAGGACTTCGAGGTACCGCGAAGATGAAACGAAAGAGGGAAATACGTTTGTCGAATATACCATGGATATCAAAGATGGCTGACCGGTCTCGGGGCAAGCCAAACGCAAAACATGCAGGCAGATCGCGAGAACAAATTTCCAGTATATCCCCAGAAAAGACAAAACCGATGCTACAGTCTGTGACAGAACATAGTCGTCAGGGTGCGCACCGTGCTCCCGTGTCAAGTCAGACGAGCGCAGTGACGGAATCGCAGGCGGATGAAGATATCCCGCTTTTCTTTCGCCAGTTCACTGAGAAGTACCCTTTCGGAAATGTGCATATGGCTCTGCGTGTAGGTCCTTTGGTTATTGAGAACGGTGTTTCCCAGTGAGTATCTTCTGCTTGAGATGGTATCTCTCAAAACGGCAAGACAGAATCTGATTTTTGTTATGTTGCAGCGCAAAAGCAGGCGCTCTGATCACTTTGAGAGAAGCCCCGATATTCCATGAGCTCTTTGCACGTGGGACGTATCAACCCAGCCTGGCAGTGGGAGGAGACCCGGAAAGACTTCTGTGGCAGCAGGAACGACACGTCGGCCAGCCAAAAAGATACAAAGCCGTTATGAAACAGATTGTCGGTGCCCCCTTTACAGGCGTTCTCTCAGAGGGGGCTGAAAGCGAGCAGGAGAGAGAGATAGTAGAGCTCCTAGTGGCCGCCAGCAAACAGCCGTTTGACAACCCAGGCTTGCCCATCATGGAACAGCAAAAGATTCTCCACGCGGCAGTGCGCTCTGTCCTGGAAGGTCTACGGAATTTTCTCAATGCAAGAGTCAAGATCTATCTTAACAGCATCGCACAGCGTTTGCTGGATCCGGAAAATTCACTAACATGGAGTGCAGTCAACAATAACTGTCAAAATTTCTGCAACTCCCTAATCCACACAGACTTATTTGAGCCTCTGGTTAATGGCCCACATGTGCAATCCAGCGAAGCGCCGTCCCCTCTTTACCTGATGAGCTTCGTCTGCCCACCGGACGTATACCTGAACAACAAAGTTATCACCAAGTACGATGTTCCTAGTGGATTAACCGAGGAATATCTCCTTCGGTTCCACTACGGCCGCCACGACGACGCCGACATCATCGACACCCTACAGGAATACTGGTACGACTGGGGAGCCTTTGGCTCCCCACTATACAAGTATCAAGACCTCTTCCCCTGGGATTGTACCGAAGCGTACATGCGATCCTCAACCAAATGTGGAGAGTGCAACCTATCCAAACACGTGTTGGCCTTCCCTTTCGACTCCTGGTCTATCATCGCTCTCCACCTCTCCCGCGACAAACACATGTATCAACCCGCGCAGAATGCGGATTCCAAAGACACTACCAGCCGCTGGACACAAGACCGTCTCACCATCCTCGCAGCGTCATCGATCCTTGCCCGCGCCGCAACAGCAATGGCCAAATCGCCCACTTTCTGTAAAGCGACCGCCTGGCTCCACTCCAAAGAAAAGGGACTACGCCGCATCGATCCTTCCCTCGCCCGGGTCAAACTAGGAGGAATTCACCGCGCCCAGCCATTCAGCCATTACTTCGAAGCCGGGACCTACAGCCACTATTTCCTAGCTGAATGGGCCCTGAAAAAGCGAGAAGGCCAGATAAGCGACTACGAAACTCTTCGCGACGGCCGTGCAAAACAACCTGATATTCCCACACGTGCCGCCAGGGCCAGGTTCTCAGATACCAGGGGCGAGTCTACGAAATTCCATCAACGCTTTAATGGGTTCTGGGGGTATTATGGTGGCGATCCCGGTGATGTAGGCTGCGATCAAGCAGGGAATTGCGATACCGGGACCTGCCATTTTCAGGAGCCGAATGGCCATAGTGTTGCTGCTACGCTCACGACCGATTCTCAGCTGGACGGTGTATCGAATGCGGAGCAGGCCGCAGCAGATGCGGCCGTTGCTGCTGCCAATTGTGGATCCGGCTGCGGGAGTGCGACGCAGCCATCTTACGCCTGTGGGTCGAATTCTTATGGCGGAGCATATAGTAGCTGTGGTGGTGGAGGTGGTGGTGGAGATGGCGGGGGTGGAGGCTGCGGTGGAGGCTGTGGAGGAGGAGGCTGCGGCGGCGGCGGCGGCAATTAACCTGACCGATGCCAGGATATACAATCTGTAATGAGAATGGACTAGTTGAATGTCAATCGAATGATTCGGAACCTTGAATTCCGACAATAACCATCGAGGTGGATGCATGATTCCATGAAAGTTTAAGCCCTATATTGCGTAGTTAAATCGAAATACACCCCTTACTATTCACCGGTCTCCTCCCCTCTCACTGGGATTCAATCAAGGAATATCAAGCCCCGAAACCCGATCTCAATCTTACACCCAAGTATAGATGAACACCATATCCCCCACCGAATCAACCCACCCCCAGCGACTTACCCCTCGATCCAGAATCGCCAACTCTTGACACTGTTTACAAAACCCCTACTACAACCTCCCGAACATCCACAACACCGGTACCATCTATCATCCTTTATCCCCGACTAGCATCCGTATGATTAATTGCGATTAGGACATCTGAATCCAAGGAAGCAGACCTACTCTGACATATTCTCAGGACCAATCCGGCCGGTCTCTTCGATTCAGACTAGGTGTAGAATCTGTTTTCGATACGGGGGGCATTTATCAGATAAGGTGGTCGTCGTAAGCTTGTGTGCTTGATAATCTGGGATGTGTCTACCGGTGTGAATATCAGTATTATATTGAATAGTAGGCCTGGAGGCATGGTAGAGAGGATGAGGTAAGAGATCAATGGAAAAGAGCAGTCAGGAGAAACTGATATTGAAAGGGACTTGGGAAATATCAGTGTCGGAGAAGGGCATCTCGCTTCTTTTATTTATGTCTCCTTGGGATTAGGCGCGCTGTTATTTGGTATATGTATTGCCCCCCTTGAAAGAACTGCCATTTCGACCAAAGTCTGCTGGAGCAACTTCCAGTTGCGACGCAGGAACCAGTGGTCGCCGTCCACCTGGATGATCTTGAAATCTCTTGAATGCGAGGCCCAGCTCTGGATCTCGTCGGGATACACCATATCATCTTGGCGGGCGGCAAAGGCAGTGATGGGCACGTCGAACATATCCTCTTCTGTAAACTGGTATCCCAGTAGCAACGGGGCATCTTTTCGCATGATTGGCAGGATTGAACGAACGAAGTCGGGATCATCAACATAGCGCGACACCCCCAGCAGATACTCCGGGCTGTAGTTGTCTGCCAGCACTTGCAGGAAGACGTCTCGCCGCTGCCATGTGGAAGCGAGCTGTGGAGCAATCGTCCCCGTAACCAGGAGGTATGGGAGGGGTTTGCCCTGTCGGCGTAGCGCTCGCATCACCTCAAAGGCAATTATCCCCCCAAACGAATGGCCCCAGAAAATATGAGGAGGTCCCTCCCAAGTTTTCATTTCCTCTACTATCTGCTGCACAATCTCCAAAACGCTGGTGACGCACGCCTCATCTGCTCTTGTCTCTCGTCCGGGTAATTGCACGGCGACCGGGTCCAAACCCTCAGGTGGGTCCATAAGAAACGGGGTGAACAGAGAGGCCCCCGTACCCATTGAGTGGAAGCATACCACCCGTGCACCAGAACCTTTGCCACGAATGAACCAGGGCGAGAGAGCCGACAGGCCACCACCGATGAATGCATTGGACTCTGCCCCAGTTGCAGTGGCCAGACTTTCCCTGGTTACAGTTGAACCGTTCCCAAGCAAAGAGTGGACCTCTTCGGCAATCACCTCAATACAAGGACTCTGAAATAGGCGCATGAGAGGATATGCCACACGGTATTCACGGAGGATCATAGCCCTCATCTGCGTAAGGCTCAATGAGTCAAGCGTATACTTGCCAATCTTCTCCGTGAGTGAAATGCGGCTGGGCTCGACGCCAACTATCTTGGCCAGCCCGGAGCGAAGTACTTCGGCGACCTGTTCTTTTCCATCCCGTCTAGATCTTTTTGATTCTGTTCTATTCATTCCATCTTGTTCATGCAGCAGCCGCAAGAAAAGGCCATCGCGAGCCACGTGGGGGTGTGCTTTTACATACATCGAAAAGTCAACACTACCGACTAGACGTTGTTTGGCATTTCGAATAATCATGCGCTCCAATGTAGATAGAACAGTCGGCAGGTTGATAAACGAGAGTCCTTGCGATTCCAAGATATCGAAAACCCGATCGGTCTCGCCAGACTTGCGAGACATACCGGCAAAGGGCCCCAGAAGTCCAAGGTTGAGTGAGAGTCCTGGCAAACCGCAAGCTTGGCGATGAGAGGCCAGAGCATCAAGAAATTTGTTGGCTGCAACATAGCTAAACTGGCCGGCAAACCCCAAGAGACTAGATATGGAGGATATCAGGACAAAGAATTCAAGATGGGTGTTTTGGCTGGCTAGATGCACATTCCATGCACCCATCGCCTTCGGTGAAAAGACTGCCCAGAAGTCGTCCATCGTAGTTTCATGGGCATAAATGTCGCGTAGAACAGCTGCACAGTGAATGACTCCCCCGATTGATGGCCATTCGGTTGGCGGGCAAAAGATCGATGCGACCGCCTCGTAATTGCTGATATCTGCTTGCTTGATCATAACTACTGCCCCCAGTTGCTGTATATCCGAGATTATCACACGGTCCTCGGGAGTTTTGGGTCCAGAACGGCTGACCAGCAAAAGGTGTCGTGCTCCTCGTTCCACCAAGAAGCGAGCCAGATGTAAGCCCAGTCCGCTGGCACCTCCAGTAATGAGATACGTTCGATCTCCACGGAGAGTCAGTCGCACCTGTGGCTCGGCTTGGACATGAACGTTCTCCGGCATCTCTATGGCAATCTTTCCAATGGCAGCAGACCGAGAAAGTTCTCGGAGAGCCTTTGATAGACCCGTGATGGGATACACAGTTACTGGCAGTGGCAACAGCTTACCACTAGCGAGCAGGCCAGAGACTTCTTCCATCATCTGACGATGGAGTTCTGGCTTCTGCATAGCCAACCGATCGAGGTCAACCGCAAAGAAGGAGCAATTCTCCCCAAATTGTTGGAGACCCAATCTCATGTTCCGGTAGATGTCGGTCTTGCCAATTTCTAAAAATCGACCAAAGGGAGCCAGGCATGCAACTGATTGGGTGAACATATTTCCGGTCAGGGAATTGAGAACAAGGTCCACTCCTCGACCCCCCGTTGCGTTCATGACATTGTCGTGAAAAGATAGAGATCGCGAGTCGAATACTGCCTCAACTCCCCCCATACCGAGCACCGAGTCTCGACGACGAGGACTGCCGGCCGTTGCGAATATACGAGCTCCGAACAGTTTCGCAATCTGAATTGCTGCAATGCCGACTCCTCCCGCTGCGGAGTGGATCAGGACACTTTGCCCGGCTGTCAACCGACCCAGGTATACTAAGGTATAGTACGCTGTGAGATATGCAATGGGAATGCAAGCAGCCTCGGAAATTGTGAAAGATGACGGGACGGGCATAACAAGGTTCTGGTTGGCAATCGCAAGCCCTCCAAGGCCATTAGCAACTCGAGCCATAACTCGGGTCCCAGTTTCAATGCCTTGCACGTTTGCTCCCACGTGTGTCACATAGCCAGCGACTTCTAGCCCGAGTTTTCGACCTCCTAAAGCACCCGAGGTAGCCTGTTCAGTCAGTAAGCCGAGTCCATTCATCACGTCCTTGAAGTTGAGACCGGTAGCATGAACTTCGATTGCCACGTCATCTGCGGTGATGTCTATTGAAGGCTGCTGTCGGATGACAACATCATCGAGTGAACCACTGAGGCCCGGTTCAGAAAAGTAGCGTCCTCCCCGTGCGGGGAGCAATTTGATCATGTCTTTTCCCTCCTCTTCGGTGTTTACTTCCACGATCTGTTCAAAGAATCGGCCGGAAGAGCGAATGGCGACTGTTATATCATTGCGGCTAAGACGATTGGTTTGTAATTCCTCTTCAAGCAATTTGAAGTTCTGCTCAAGCCCGGACAATGCAAAGTCCACAACTCGGATGCGGGATTGTGGCAGCTCGTTTATCATGACCCGCACAGCTCCTTGTAAACTTGCAGAAAAAGGGTCGCATTGTGAATCCGTTGGCGCCATACATCCCCCTTCAGTTATAACCACCACCATTGGGGTACCGTTCTCTTCGTGGATCCAGCGAGCAACCCGCAGCAGGGTGCTGAATACCACACCCAGGTCCTGATGAAGATTTGGGCTGGGTGAAGATATCACTGCTGGAATGACAAGCAAGGTTCTGCGATCTAGCTGAAACCCCCATTCGTTGGTATTCCAGTTGGTCTTGGTGGCAGTGAAGCTGACTTGATGGATGGGGACCTCAGGAAATGCATTCTGAACTAGACGTAGGAGCTGAAAATCACAACTAAGGTCGAGATCGAGGAACAGGATGTTAGTATAGTCCACAGGGACTCTGTCAGATGATCCCTCCAGTGGAGACTCGTGTTCAAAGGAGATCCGATGCTCCAGTGATCCGGCCACATTTGAGCTCTCGAGGCGTTTAGCCGTGAGTCCCATCACCGAGGCAAGAACTCGACCAGTTTCGTCATATACAGATGCATCGCAGCGAAAGAATTGATTGTCCCGATATTTCATCCTGATATGAGAGAAAGCCGTCGATGTACCGTGGGGACCAAATATCTCTATCTCCTGGATGTGAAAAGGTAGGTAAACAGCTCCTGGATCACCATGATGATGGATGTCAGCAAACAAAGCCTGTAAACAAGCATCCAGCAAGGCTGGATGGAGACGAAAGCGTGGTATATCTGTAATACAGGAGGTGGGGAGTTTCACGCAGGCGAAAATTTCCCCCCCAAGCCGCCACATCTCTTTGATACAGCGGAATGCCTCTCCATAACGAAGACCAGATCGCTCGATTGTCGTATAGAAGTCTTCAACGTCCAGTTGGATGCCACCCATCTGGATGCGTGACTTGACGCTTTCCAAGGCCTCGGGATTGCTGCTTGACGGATGATCAAACATGTTGATCCTGCCACGGGAACAAATCTGCCATACAGAGTCTGGATTTGAGGCTGCAGGGCGAGAAGCAATCACAAAATCCTTCGCCGGCGAGGTAATCTCCAACATTACCTGGGGGGCAAAGTCTTGGGCAGGTACCAGCACGACGGGAGACTCAAATCGCAGATTCTCCAGCCAGACCCTCATGCCCGGCATGTACTGTTTGGCAGCCATATATGCTGCCTCGACATGGCCAGTCATAGGAAATACCACAGCCCCATCAACAACGTGATCGGCTAGGAAAGGCGATGCCCCTGTGCTCAGTCGGAGTCGAAGTGAGGCACGACCATCATCCGTTAGACTTTTCGAGTCGAGGTAGAATGGATGGCGGGACTTTGCAAGACGTCGATCTTGAGCTTCGGGATGCTCAAACCAGAGATGCTCCCGTTGAAAGGGATATAAAGGGAGGTCGATGAGTTGACCCCCGCCGCCATTGAAGGAAGAAATTTCAGCTGGAATGCCGATGGCATACGCGACTCCAATCAGTCGTGAGAGAGGCTCTATATCGCTTCCTCGCACCATGGTGGGCAGGACGTGGGCCTGGATACCCATCGATTCGGCAACCCCACGAGTTCCAGAGACCAGGACCGGGTGCGGCCCAATTTCGATCAGGAAGTTGCAACCATCCTCGAGCATTCTAGTGGCAGTCTCGACGTATCGGACAGGTCTGCGCACATTGTCGAACCAGTATTGGCCGGTCAGATGGGTCCCGGGCTCAATGCAGGTGGTGACAGTGGAGTAGAGATCAACATGCGGAAGAGTCTCACTGCCTTGAATCATCGATAAGGACTCAATCATTTCCGTCTTATAGAGGTCCATGGAACGACTATGATAAGGCACTTCCACTTTCACAAATTGAGCGAAAGTGCCACGATGTCTCAGATCATCAGCAACTACTTTCAAGGCCTCTGTATTGCCGGCCAGAGTGGTTAATTTAAGGCCATTTATGGTTGCAACATCCGCTCAGCCAGTTGGTGGCGGGCAATTAGCTGTTCAGCTTCGCTGGCCGACATTCCAATGGCTAACATCGACCCTGTCCCCGCAGCTTTACTTTGTATTTTAGATCGTAAATAAATGGTATAAACAGCTTGCTCCCGGCTCAGAGCTCCGGCAACATAAGCGGCCGCAATCTCACCGATGGAGTGGCCCACGATTGCGGCCGGCTTCACGCCATACGAAATAAGCATTTCTGCTAGCGCGATCTGAACTGCTGCAATGGCTGGCTGTACAATAGTGGTACTGTTGAGCCGCGATGTGTCGCTCTTTCCGGATGGCGACATCTCATCCAGAATGGAGAGTCCGGCTAATGGCGAGTAGAGAGCATCAAAGGCAGCCAGTGACTCCCGAAATACGGGTTGTTGACTGGCCAGCGCCATCCCCATACCGAGCCATTGTCCACCTTGGCCGGAAAAAAGAAAAGCAATCTTGGGATGGGGGGTTTCTGGATTTCTCTGAAGCGTCAGGATGTCCTTCGATACCTCACCCGAGCCCACTTGGTCAAGTCTAGAGCACAGGCCCTCCACATCTGTGGCTGGGAGGACGGCGACCTGGGAATAACAGCTGCGACGCATGTTCAAAGTGTAGGCAACGTCCTCCAGATCCACCGACTGCTGCTGACGTAAGTGAGCAGCCAGATCCTGCGCTGCACATTGCAGTGCTGGCTGGGATCTTGCAGACAACAGGAAGACCCGGTGCTTGGGGCTGTCGGGGCGGGAGGAAGATGATGAAGAAAGATGGGAGCTAGATGGTGCCTCTCCAAGGATTGTATGCGCATTGCTCCCTCCTGCTCCAAATGAGTTAACGCCAACGAATATCTTATTTTTTCGCCGTTGCTCTGCCATGCATATGAGCTTAGATGGCACATGGAGGCGAAGAGATTTAAAGTCAATGGCCGGGTTCGGGTGCTTGTGGTTGACTTGAGGGGGGACCTGCCGATGAAATACGGTCAGAGCAGCCTTGATTAATCCAGCAACTCCAGCGGCACCTTCAAGGTGACCGAGATTCCCCTTGACTGATCCTATATACAGACAGGACTTGTCATCCGCAGACCGCTTCTGTCCTATCTGGTTTCCAAGAGCCTTTGCTTCGATGGGATCGCCAATGGGGGTTCCAGGACCGTGGGCTTCCACGTAGCGAACGTGGGCCGGATCCACTCCCGCTTGGGTATATACAGATTTGATCAAGGCTGTCTGGGCCTTCAGGCTGGGGACGGTGAACCCCTCTGGCGTATAGCCGTCTTGGTTGACGAGTGAGCCACAGATAATAGAGTAAACACGGTCCCTATCCTGCAGGGCTCGGCTCAGAGGCTTGAGGTAGACCACGCCCACACCTTCACTGCGAACATAACCATCGGCTGCCGCATCAAATGATTTACAAGACCCGCCCGGAGAGAGAAAGCCGGCCTGCGACAACAAAATTGTGGACTCCGGACGTAAAATCGCATTGACTCCCCCGGCCAAGGCCGAGTCGCCCTCACCGGCCCAAATACTTTGGCAAGCCAGATGGACTGCGATCAGACTACTCGAGCAGGCCGTGTCAAGTGTGACACTGGGACCATGGAGGTTGAGTCGATGCGAAACCCGGTTAGCCACAGAACAGACAGAAACCCCCATGGCCACATGAGGACTGATATTATCACGCTGCTCTGGCGTCAGTTGTATGGCCAAGTGGTCATATGCGAATGTTCCGATGAAAACACCGGTTCGTGATCCCGCCACTTGCTCCAAAGCGGTGCCAGAGTCCTCCAGGGCATGAACGCTTGCTTCAAGAACAAGTCGCTGTTGAGGGTCAATTCTCGATGCTTCGGCAGGGTAGTAGCCGAAGAATTCGGCATCAAAGGAGTGAATGTCTGGAACAAAACCACCTTTGCGGTTTCGGACTGCTCCATATTTGCGCGTGTCCGAATCATGAAACGTGGTCGCGTCAAATCGGTCGTCTGGGACATCAGTTATCACGTCGAGGCCCTGGCACAGGACGTCCCAAAACTTGGTGGCTGAAGTAATCCCCCCTGGCAGCCTGCAGCCAATGCCAACAATCGCAATCGGCTCACGTCCTGAGGAAATAGACATGTTGGGTTCGATTCGAACGGAAATGAAGATTTGTGTGAACCAGGTGTAGGCTTGTTGGTTAATATCTTGTGATGTGCTGTATTATTTCCCCCTTTCCCTCAAGCCTGCTTTGTGGCTTTCCTTTATATCTTCTGGAGGGAGGGAGTCTCGGGCTCAAGGTCGGCGTCGCATCAGGGATTCGACCTTGTATGTTTCCTTTTTCCTAGGAAAATCAAGGTCTTTATAACCCAGCATATGCATTTTCTTCTGCACGTTAGACAAAGCAGGTATAATCAATGATAATGACTCAACGCACCCTCCCACCCATGCTGTGCGATTGCTATTCAGTGATTCGACTGCAACGGCACAATAGGTCAGAAATTTTCAATCGATCCACACGCTCTCTAATCGTGTAAGAAAGACCACACCATGGGGTTAATTCAGTCAAAAACCCCTCTCTCTGGACCCCAATGCTGTACCCGACTGTGACGTGTACTCAGGACACTACTAGTGCTTTCATGCTCGGTTTATGTTTGCACCTGACCCCGATTGCCCGAATGAGAGATCTTTTGGGTTTATCCTGATAATACCTTGTCTTCTGAGGCAAGGGGCGATATTCACCTGGGTTATGGAAAGAAACAGTCATTACTATACTAGTATAGTATGGGTGGTACCCTGGTAGGATGTTGTAGAAATTCTGCCACTTGTCCGGAGTGTACAACCAGATCAGACAACCTCTCTTGCCATTCAAATTGTTCATGATTTCATGGATCTTTTCGCATCCCGGTGGATCATTGGTTTTCGGGTAGTTAGAACACAGAACACGGGGATGATTATCAAGAGGATTCATTGAAGCTGATGCTTGAACAGTAGTAACTATCTAGAAGACGCTCGGAGTAGACAACGCGTCTATCATCTCGTGACTCCGGGCCGATATCAACCGGGATTCTGCTGCTAATCTTTACGGATGAATTGATTGTAGAAGTTGCTTTCCTTGTGTCGAATAGGGAGTACAAGATTACAGTATAAATTTTTCATAAAGGGATTTTAATCAGAACAGGACTGGCGATCATGTTCTTGAACCCGAATATTGATCAGACAATCTATGTATTGAATGTTATAAGTTCTATGAACAATTTCACTTACTGGATGAGCTAAACAGATGATGAATGTTCATGTTTCAGGCCTGGAAGAAAATAATATGATAATTGTGAGCTAAGGTTATACTGAGCCTGGACAACCGTTTAACAGATTTGATGTATACGGATTCTCTGGCATACAGACAGTGAGGCTTTTGGGTACCTGCTATACGGAGTATAGCAAGGATAATTGCCAAACAATCAGTATTTACTTGCAGATAACATCTATAACCACCAAAGCAGATCGTAGATCACCAAATCACTCGCTATCTAGACCGAATGTGGGACACCAAGCTGCTGCAAGACATTCCGAACACCCAACTGCATCCAGTTGTCGACGATATCCCGTTGAGCCACCCAGACCGAACCCAACATGCCAGCCGCATTTGCACTGGCTCTCTCCTGGCAAGCGTTTCGTCTCGGAATCACAATCATCGTATCCCTCCAAAGCACAACATTGTGAGGACAGACATCGTCCGCATCAGACAACCCCGACACCCTCCTCGCACAGCCAAGCAAGCTACCATAGATACCAACCAGGTCGGCAGCGGACGTGCCCCGGAAGCCCTGATCAAACCGGTGAACGAAATACCGGAACGGCACCGTGGACGTCGCATTCTCCGGATCCTGCACGAAGAGATCAAACGCTCTGGGCGGACCACGCAGACCCTGCATATGCTTATGCATACGACTACAGCCCGCGGTCTCGGTGCAGTTATAAATAATGTACATATTGCCCAGCCGTCGCAGAACCTCCAGGGCGGCCGCAAAATCGTCACGGTCAAGAGGCTGGTGCTGGCGCTGGTATGAATCCAGCGTCAGGAGGATCAACTGGGGCTTATCTACGCAGAAGAGGTTCAGGGCGAGATCGTGCGTGTTGTTCAGCTGGGCCAGGATGAGTCGCTCGTCCGGGCAGTACATGTCACTTCCGGGTCCCCATTTCCGGCTTTTGTTGAACGGGGGCTCCAGTGGCGCTCCCACTTTCTGTGGTTTCCTTGATAAGGAGGGACATATGCGGAACTCTACCTGGGGTGCTTGATGGTTAGTACTAGTGTTTGGACATGTGAAGAACGGGTTCGGCTTACGGGATACCCTTCATGATCCTCTTCGATTACTTCGTATGGCTCGTGAGTTATGATACCATCGTCCACTAATTGTTCCAGTGTGGATAGGATGGTTGTCTCCGATAGGGGTTGCATGGGGTGCTGTGATTCTCGATTGGAGTGTATTGGATGAGTGAGTTGTCCAAAACTTGAAGGGTTCAATATAAGTTACTATGATTTATATTGGTCGGCCACCGGCCTCAACCCCACTAATTTAAATCTCGGCCCATACGTATAGTATTCCGGCGGACTAGATACTACTGATGGCAGAAGATGCGGTTTAACAATTGAAACTTAATATAGATTACTCCGTAAAGCATACTACTATGATACGGGCCGGGTTTGCTCCGAATATCTGGCTGATTTGTAGATTTCTATGGAATTATTAAGGTTCTATCCTACAGCGCTTTCGTGGGTTCTATAGTAATAAAGGGTTGCAAGCCCATACTATGGGCAGGAAATAAGATATAAGTACGGGGTACTGTTGAGCAATCAACCCACAATCGGGAGTGTTCAAGGTCTTCTTTGCAACCGGGGTGGTTGGGCATTCTTTGCCTCCGGGTCTCTCGGTCCAACCCATAGAAATGGACTGCTCCCAAAATTGGCCGTTATCTGGCAAGCGCCATATTGAGGGCTCATCATCGGGTAGAGCTTTCGGTATATGAGGTTGCTCGGGGAGGTGTCTGACGCGATCAATGTATCAGTACTCTTCCACAAAAAGAAAAAAGCAAGTCATCGACCATGAAACACACAAGGGAAATGCCAAAAAAACGCACAAACTATTTCTCCATTGAGAGTGAAGAGGTACTACCCGCTGGTATAGTCAACCCCACACCCCACCGTGCTACCCGGCTTGAAAGTCTTGCGAAAGACGGGTTGAGAATAAGCGATTTGCGCGTAGATGCCGCCGTTGTCCGAATGGTAGCCCGCAGACCACGCGTTCCATCCGGCCTGCGCCTCGGTCATGTCGCTGAACTCGCCGCAAAGACCAATGGCCACGATTGGTGTGGGATCAGCTGGAACTGACTCTGCATCATGCGTCACCTCGTGGATAAGAATCTCAAAATATGGCTGTCGCTGAACGTGTTTCGGAGGAAATGCGAAATCGGCTCGGAGGGCAACGGGCTGGTCCCGTTCTATGATCTAAAATGTCAGGCAAATTCCAATACGATGCTACACAGTCTCCTCCCAGTCAGTGCCGGAAACACGCACCAGCGAAAGACACGCCAAGCTTATTATGCTGTATATCAGGAGAATCATTACTGGCCGAAGAGGGTGCCCATAAGGGAGGAGCAATCCACCCCGTGGGTTTCCTCGTCGCGTTAAAGGAAATGGCATTGTGTATCTGAGATGATACCCGACCGTTCGATTGATCAATGAAGCAGTCGATATTCCAGCCGTCATCATCTTGCACGCTTCTAATTTCCTGGGACTGCAACAGAGGAGTTAACTTGCTCCAAAGAGTTACATTGTCCAATTCGCCGGCAATGCGGAGCTCGTTGAATCCAAAATCTAAGGAGCCTTGATCAAAGCTGGTAGGGGCCCGTTCAATGCACTTCTCGATGAAGGCCGTCCTTACTTTCCTGCGCGACAAGATGCTGAGCTGGAAAGCCGTTTGGTGGATATTGCCACGGCGCTCAAATGGATTTGCACTCAACTCAAGGAGATAACTGGCTAGGTCATCCTCTTCTTTGTCTTTCACCCTACAGTCAAGTAGGCGTGTCTCCAACCCTGTAAGGCCATCCGGAGACCGTTGGTCGGAAAGTGAAGAGTCTCGACTGATCAGGAACTTGACAGTCTCTATTGCGTTATGGGAAATTGCCTCCCAATAACAATGCACTAGCTTTTCATCTGATAGTGGAGAACTGGAACTCCCAAGCAGGAGGAGCTTCACGATGGAGACGTGATCCCCGCCGATTGCGCAATCTAGACATGTTTTTGACTGGCTGTTCTTCAACATAGTGCAAGCACCACCTTTCAGTAAGGATTTCGCTGTATCGAAGTATCCGCTCGCACAGGCTAGATGCAATGGGGTCAAGCCGTTGTCGCAAGCAGGATTTGGATCTACCTTGATCTCAAGCAGGTATTCGACAATATCCGTCTTGTCATAGCTCACCGCGATGCATAGAGGTGTCCACCCGAGATGTCCAGCTTGATTTGCATCTGCCGTGGCACCGATCAGTAATTTAACTTCCAGGCTACCGGTAACAGCGATATGAATTGGCTTCCATCCAAGTTCTTGGGCAACATGGACGTCAGCATTATGGTCTAGTAAGATACTCACAATCTGAACGTCCTCTCGATAGGCAGCAAGATATAGTGGCGTTTCGCCTCATCTATTTTGTTTGTTGACGTTTACTTGGACCGATATTAATACCTTGACTGTCTGTGCGCTGCCAGACTCCGCTGCCAAATGCAGAGCTGTATTCCCTTTCTCGTCTTTTCGGTCCACCTCAGCGGCTCTGTCGATCAACACTTGGGTGTGCTCAGGATATCCGTTATTGGCTGCGTAATGCAGAGGGGTTCTTTGATCGTTGTCAGATGGTCCGACCTCAGAGCTATGCTGGAGGACCGCACCCAAGATATCGGGGTCCTTGCTTTCGGCGGCAATATGAAGAAATCTGCGTCCTCTGTCATCTTTTTATGCCAAAGCCTCGGATGGCACTTCGAGGAGAAACTTGACTATATCTAGGGATGATTCTTCAATAGCAATACGTATAGCAGCATACACAGCACTCTTCCAATGGTGCTTATCTGGTGCCGTTTCATAGTAATCTTTGACCAAGGGAAGGTCCTGGGTTTTGACGACAAGCGAAAGTGGCGTGGCACCTTTTTTGTCCTCGATGCTGATATCTGCCCTTGCTTTGAGAAGAATCACGGCTGCTTCATGGCAGTCTTTACATCTACCTGCAGCGATGTGCAGCGGAGTTTGGCCGTTGATGTCCGTCGCATCAACGTTCGGTTCCTTGCCCATTAACAGTCTGACCGCTGGTGCACTGTAGACTGCGAGGTGCAAGGGCGTCTTTCGATCTCGGGAAGAAGCATTAACATCCGCTTTGCCATCGAGGAGAAGGACCATGGTCTCTGTTTTGTCGCCCCTTGTAGCCCGATGAAGTGGCGTCTCTCTTTCCCTGTTGAGTGCATTGGGATTCGCATTGCTGTTCAGGAGCGTCTTGACCACTGATTGTCGCCCAGCCTCGGCCGCCAAGTGAAGAGGGGTTTGTCGCTTATCATCGACAGCCTGTACATTCGCACCGTAGCGCAAGAGTGTGCGCCCAATCGAATGGTGGCCCATGGAAGCTGCTTCGAATAATGACCGACTGTTCACACTGGCGTCGATCAACTTCTTGTTCAATAAATACTCGACCACCAGGTGCTGGCAAGCTTTGGGGGACAAGACAATCCCACCACCACGACTGTATTTCGAGCGGCCATGCCTCAACATCGTATATCACTACCAGGAATGCCATGGACCTGCAACGAAGGAATAGCCCTCTGAGCAGAGCAAGTGCAGCAGCGGGAGTCCACAGATTCCGTGATAGGATCTGCGCCAATATAGTTCGAACCGGCCGGAACAGTGCGGGTCTTTGGGACAAGAACTGATGAATCAGAGAAATGTAAATACCGTACAGGCTCGGGTGGCGGCCCGTGCCATCACCAGGAAAGTGCTCAAAGATGGCGATCGGCCAGCGGTGGCACAGATGATGCACGATTTGCTTTACCACGCCCGACTTCCCACACCCCGAGGGGCCGATTACCTGGATGGAGCGTCCTCCAATCACTGGATCCGTCTTGACATCAGGTCCAGTGCAGCCCCCGGGAACACTAAGGTTTCCTAGGCTCTTGAGGCTCCGCGCTTCGTACAGAATTCTCTGCGATGGGGAGACTGCCCGCAGGGCGCCCAGAACTACGTTCGTGCAGTCGTCATGCACTTCTAGAAGCATGAGGCTCAGTGCCAAAGAGGTTGAGCACAAGGAACTTACCATCGCTGATTACCGACTGTGGAGCAAACTCACTTCGGAGAATTTCCATTGCCCCAATATCCTCTTCCTCACAGAACGTCATCCCGTTGGTGCCTTTTCCTGGAAAGATGATCGAGTCTTTGAAATATCCGCCGGAACAGTCCGTAGAAAAGACGGCCTATGTCCCTCAACACACGGTCACCGGAAGGTAGCAAGCAATAAAAGGCTTACCTGACCAGATCTGCTTTTACTTTCAGAGGAAACAAAATTGGTAATGGAGTATTTCCCCATAAATCGGTAGAAATCCGTTGAAAGTTGGGCGACAAAGTCAGCTAACTCAACCAAAGAAAGCATAACATGACGGCTTTCATGGGTGAGTTCGATGAGCTCTAGCAGAGTCTCTTCCCACGTCTTTTCATTGCTCAATTGATGGTGCGTAGCGAAAAAGACCTGTCGGGTTGAGTAGGTGAGTCGGTTGGGGGGCAGTGGAAACTTGGAAGTATAGAATTGCTCACAAGCCTGGATATGCGTAGCGAGATCTCTTCGTAGTCAGGTGACGTGTTTGCCAAAGCAATCGCCTGTTTAATCACAAACCTTCCCAATCCATATCCCGCCAGCAGGTACCTATCTCCACTACAACACTTATGCCGAATATCCTTCAACAACTGATCTGCTTTCTCTTTCAGCTGGCCTGGGGACAACAGATTTCTCCTGCCGGTCGTGAAGAAGCCCGCTTTGGTTGCATGCTCGGATACTTCAGCTTCACTGCGGACATCTACCTCTCCTCCGGCTTGGGCCCTTGCCTGCCTCCTTGATAATGCATCCTCATCAGCGACTTCAACATCGAAGAGGTGGTGATCGCAAACTTTGGCCTCGGGCACTAATAATTTTATCATCTCAACTATGGAAACCCGTCCCCTGCCCGCTTCCCCACTGGCCTCCCCAGTAGGAGATTCGTGGGGGAATCCCACCAGGTGTATGCTATAGGCTCACGCAAATCAGTACGTTATACTTTTACTCTCAACCCAAATCAAAGCAGTTATCTCTCACCAGTACCTCATATCATCCGGACGGCCACGTTCCGAGATGGTCATATTCGTGCTGCTGAGCTTTATCTTGGTAACAAAGGGGAACGAACGCATGCAGCCCGCTATTTGAGGACTGCTTGCTTATTATAAAGCTGCAGTCTCCAAACAAGAGTTTGATTTCATAAGCAAACCAGGACCTATGCAAGTTTGCTCATGACGTAAGTAAGTTACACATTAGCTAACTTATGTTGGCTGCCTAATGCAAGTCTCATCGCATCTAAGAGATGACAAGGTCAGCTGGAAAAAGCTCGACGTACTCAGCCTGGCCGCGTCGATCGTATACAAACGATGGAACCACAAAGGGCTCGGCACCACGCTAATTGAAATTATCATGGATCCATAATGGTACCTTTACCTGTCTAATACAGCATTCATGGACCATACCTAATACAGTATGCCATGATATGAGCTGGAGTCCGTGTACAAACGAGTGGATTGCTGGCTGCAGGGGTATATGTAAGTCAGATTTCTAGGCACATAAGCTAAATTCATCTCATCTGGCTTCCTTTGACCCTGCTTGACATATGCAAGCACCCAAGAATGACGAGTGGCGTACTAGAATTGTATTAGACAGATGTGCTATCAAACACCAGCTACTACACACCATCGCCAACTATTTGTGGTTAGCAGTTGTTACTATCACCGTGGTCGACAAAGCACCAGCCAGGTCTTCGAGTACGACAGAACTGAGACTTTTCTCGTCGATGGGTTCGGCCAATTTCCCCTTCATAATTGGACGTAGAGTGGATGAACAGTTCGATAGCAATACGAGAGAGGATGCAAGCCGTGCTTTGGTCGAAAGATCCAGGATGGTAATACCACCGTCAACGAAGTAGTCATTTGGAGCTTTCCCGGCAATATCAAGGTATGAGTCGAGCAGAGCTAGCCTCTGATTATAAGAAAGGTGTCTGGGAACGATCGAGATTATCAGTCGCCATGCTCCATTGCCATTTCCCGGAGAACTCGAGTCACTTTTGCCATGTATGTATGTACATACATACAAGGGCATGCCGCCGCTCTTTTGACAGCTTTTACGTGGTAAATTGTTCTATTATTCTTGTCCCCTTGAGGAGCTAGGAAGAAGACTGTATCTATATACTGTAGCTATATAAAATAGGGAAAGAGCAGGAGCTGTATATCTTAAAAAAAATAGAAAATAGATAGAGAATAGAAAGATATTCAAATTCAAATATTTACTCAGGCTGGTAAATAAAGACAGCAATACTGATTCTTGATGTACGGATATATTGAAAGACTTGAAAAAATAAATATACTAAATAAATGAAATATTACTAGGATTATAAATCAAGATTTATTCATAATTTTTTTATGAATCTATTTATGGTCTTGACTTTCTGCTTCTCGAGAAGTCCTTGGGTACTAACAGTGAGAAGAGTGTCAATCACTGATTGTTTATTCCAGTCACGGTATCATTCCAACTTAGCCTCACGATCCTGCCACTTCCGCTTCCATCGATTGACTGTATCTTGTCGTACACGAATCACTGGGAGGTCATTGGTGAACAGGTAAATCTGACTAAAGGCATCTCTAAGCCCGGATGCCCAGCAGACAGACACGGGGACTGAGGACCAGAGTTGGATTAAAAATAATCTCCAGGATTGTGAACTCATTTCTTTTAATTCAGCCAACTAACCCTATGGTTTTACAATTATCCAACATATATAGAGCCTACTTCTCAGGAAATTTGATTTCTTACTAATTTTCTGTTTTAGAAAAATGACAAGTCGAGGTCATCCTCCTCCTAGATCACAGGAATCGATCTGAAATAAAGAGGAGAATAAAGGGGAAGAAAAAGCTGGAAGGGACAAACAATAGATTCAATCAAAACGGCAAACTGATCTCATTCTTAAGCTGAAGACAATTCACTGATTTCGATATGACAAAGATGCCAAACATATGATCGTTTGCTGGCCCAGATAGGTCTACATTCACCTACGGATTCAAATCCGCTCGAACCGGAAAATAGTGGTATAGACTTCATCTCCGCTCGTGGGCGATTTCCAACCAATGCGCCTCCAGCGATCGGTCATCTTCCACCCGACCGGTATCCCATACGCTTCGATTTCCGCGAGATGGTCGATGCTATGCATGTGCGCGCGCCCCCTGCGCCGTTGAGCGTCATTATACGACTCCGGGATCTCATCGGCGGAGAAGGTAAACGAGCGTCGGGCTAACTGGAATACCCGGGAGAAGACCAGGGACAGCTCGTTGGCGTCGAGGTATTGCAAAGCTCCCATGCAGATAACATGGTCGACGGCGTCTGGGTACGCGGTCACCACGCGCTGCATTGGTCCAAGGAGGACCTTGTGGTACCAGCCGTGTCGGAGACATTCGTCTCTCATGCGAAGAGATACATCAACGCCAATGAATCTGCTGGCATTATGCGCATCACATGGATCGAGGCCCTGGGCTTCCCCATGGAATCGTCCTACCAGCCCCGTTCCGCAGGCGAGGTCGAGCACGGTTCCGTCGTAGGCGTATTTTGTTGCGACTTCCTTTACGTTGTTTATATAGTAGCCCTCTGCGAGGGCGTCGTACCGTGGTGCAACTTCGTCGAACTCGATCCCCACGTGCTTGAATACTTGGGAGTGGCGATGGCGAAGGAAGTACGTCGCTATCGACGTATTGATTAATGCTCGATGGCCTCCGGGGAAGGAAGCGCGAATGGCCTCGTCCTCGGTTGATGAGTGATGGGCTTCCGATAGGAAGATCGGCGGCATGAGATCTATTCCTATCACGCTTGGTGTGCCGTCGTCTGTGTGGATATGGACGGTGCACCACGAACAGCCGTGCATGTCGTTGGAATAGAAGGCTTCTTCCGCAACCTGTCGAATCCCATCGTACAGGCTGGGGTTCTCGACGCGAGACAAGGCTGTTCCCTGTCCGGTCAGGAACACAGGGTAAATAGTCGGCGACAATGCCACCGGCGTATTGCCCATCTCAATCACCGTGCATCTGTAGTCGCTCACAGCAGCCGTAGGACTCCCATCCTTCCTATCGGCGCAAACAGAACATTCCACGAGGCCAGCCTTGTCGCCAGATGGTCTGCGTGATCTTACAATCAGGGGAACGTTCCTCCTTCCAGTGTTCTTGCAGAATCCTATCTCGCGGTCTTCGAGCAAATGACTTGGCAGCCCGATGAAAGGAACGTCCAGTGACTTCAGGTATTTGACTGCATCCACGCCGGCCACGCCATCTTCACGCCCACCCCATAGATAATTGATATAAAGATCGAAACTCTCAGCCACGGCCAAGTTCAAATCCTGCTTGGCCTGGTGTTTCCTAATAAACCGATCTTCAAAGACATGTTGGTCCGTGTACCGGGCTAGATCAGAGCGATCATTAACGCCATCCAGATTACTATCCCTACTATCGTTTGGGGACACCTGCAGAAGGCAAATCCGCATGTTTCAATGTAACGATCTGGCAAAGGAGTCGGGACCTTGACAAAAACCGATCCTAGGATTCCGGCCGGGGTATGATGGATCTCTCTTTCTGAGGATTCTGACCTATCTTGTAGGAATCGAATACGGATCACTCCACACACGAACAATCCACCCTGGAATGCCACACTTGGTGGACCTGAGTGGAGATTAAAATTCGTCCTCTTTCTCTTTGAGCCACTCGAGCGCGTTCTGGCAAAAAGTGGCGAAAGACTCCGTCCAGTAGCGTCGTCTTGCATTAGTCGTAAGCACAGTGGGCCAACGAATGTGTGCCTAATCCTATTGCGCCGTAGATTTGACCCCTCATGATAGTTAAAACAGTCTCGTCCTTACGCTACATTCGGTATAAGTACGGAGTAACGCTTACGAGGTACAAGTCTGTCAACCCATAGACATTATCTCCTCGACGATTCACCCCCAATCCCAACTGACACTATATAAACCAAAGAAGAAGAAAAGAAAAGAAAAGAAAAACTAAAATATCCCACACAGTGATCAACAAGCGACAACCGCCATGAAAATCTGCATCATCCACTCCTCAGACGAAGGGATCGAGGCAGGCGAAGAAGACCCCGAAGATGTCTGGCCGGAGCCCGGTCTCTATACGAACCACCACACATTCGAAAACAGATTAATCGTGAAAGACCGCGCCCATGCCCAGATCGACGACGCGGTCGCCGGAGGATTCGATTTCTACATCAATTTCATGTGGGGCACACACGACGATGCCATCGCCGGCGTCGAGGCGATCCGGTATTTCGAATCCCTCAATCTTCCCTTCGCCGGAAACACGAGTTTCGAGCGCTCTCGCTCCAAGTTCGACTTCTTTGCCGATGCTACACGTGTCGGGTCGCCGCCGATTCCTGGAACCGACAAGTTCCCTCTCTTCGTGAAGCCGGCGTTTGACTTCGCGAGTAAGCTGATCGACGGCAACTCGCTGTGTCGTGATGAGGCCGAGCTGGAGGCGACAGTGCAGTCACTGGGTGTCAGATTGCGGGGAGCCAGGCTGCGCAGAGCGACTGCGTTGGGTCTCTCTGATCCGGACGCGTACGTGAAGCAATGCGAGGCGGCCGGACGATCCAGTGACGATCTGGTTGTGCAGGAGTTCATCGATGGAGAAGAGTACTCGGTCGTAGTCTTGAAGATGGGTGAGGTCCCGGTCCCTCTCACGCCACTCTGGTCGAGACCGAAGAAGAAGCTCCCAGGAAACGAACAGTTTCTCACATACGAGCTGAAATACGACGCGGGGTCGCTTTACGAACTGCTCAGCGAAGAGGAGCACCCGGACCTCTATGCGTATCTCCAGCGAGTCGCGGTGGAGGCGTTCTGGACGTCGCAGTCACACCTCAGTAATATGGGATGCGAGGTCGACTTCCGCGTCGACAAGAACGGGAAAGCATACGTGATCGAAGTCGACCCTTTGCCTGTGTGGTTCTTCCCTCCCGGGTCGAGATTCGAGGACTTGGATGTGAAACACGATCTGCCTGGACAACACCGGGCGGCTCTCAATGTCTTCATCACGAACTATTTTCTCCAGAACCCCGATGACAAGCGCAGGGCTAAGCATGCTCGGATCACCGAGTTTTACGATACGTTGGGTCCCCAATATGAACAGGCCACGTCCGAGGGTTCCGGTGCGGTGCAATGCGCAGCGCACATAGCTGCCTCGTTCCCCCACGACGGAATGGTGTTGGACCTTGCATGCAGAACTGGGGTGGTGGGTCGGGCATTAACGAGTGACGCTGGCCCCGTTCAGCAATTGATTGGAGTCGACTCGTCGACCAGGATGTTGGACATATGCAGAGAGAATGGACGATACGCTGAACTTGTACATCAACCCATTGTCCCGTACCTGGGTCGACGGGAAGAGCAGGTTGACCACATCTTCTGCCTTTCCGGTCTGCAGTTCCTGTTCGTGGAAGAGTTGGACTTTGTCCTGGTCAGATGTTTCCAGCTCGCCAAATACTCCATCACGCTCATGCTCGATGACAATCCGGTTATTCACTCGGAGGCAGCGACGCCGGTTCAGGCGCTCGCTGTGAAGCATGAGGATAATATCGAGTCTTTTGCACTACCGCGGGGCTGGTGTCTGGCACATCGCCAAACGATGACCACCGGCCCTGAGACGAAGATTACTATCTTTCGCTTTGAGCGACAGGGAAAGGCCCCCGGGGTTTAAATCAGGAATAGAAGCGCATCCAACAGCTATCCAGGCGCGTCTACTCGTAGTCATTCTTATATAAGCTTACTCACAAGATATAAAGGGTGCATCGTGCACAAGCGACAAAAGTACATCCAGATCGCATCCTCGAGGACAGACGTGGCAATAAGAGATCGCCGTGGCAATGAGCTCTTGGAGAACGGAGGAGGCTGGAGCATTTATGATACGCAAATTCAGCCAGCCACGCTAATTGCGCTCAACCCCTATGGGAATGCACGGAATGCACCGCATTGCTCTCATTAGCAGTAGACTCTGAACCCGTGGGGGTTACGACTCTGATCTCCACTTCGGGATAATAGTCCGTAGCGGTATAGACGGGGCCTGACGGGGGAGTGGATAAAGGATAAGCCAAGTGATTTGATACATCAGACAGCTTTTTTCTAGCAGGATCCACTTGCTCATTTGGTGCATGCCGGGGAATGAGTGGGCTTTTTCGGCAGTCAATGGAAGATTGTCATGGACATATGTTACGGCGTATATGTTGCCTTTTACGGGTCGTTCAACAATGTAAATGGGTGTTCATCAACTCGGTGCCCGTATCGCCCACAGACCAACTGCAGCTACCAGATAAAACAGCGCCATCACCAGAAAGAATAATCCCAGCCACGGCTCGCCAAGTCTCTGGCCGACGGCAAATGTGCTGGCAAACAGTGGGCCTGAGATGAGATCGCCGGCGGTTTCGGCGACGGACATCGCGTTGAAGAGGACTGCTATGTGCCGCGGATCCACTAACGTTGTCGCCAGGCTGTGGACCATCGCTGATAGTCCATAGCCGAGGGCAAATATCGTGAGGCCTGTGGGAGTGGTCAGGGACTGATCGTAAGCGTAAGCAAGGGTGTCTCTTACCGATGCACAACAACGCCAGATTCGGCACAATGGCTATGAGAATGGTTCCGAGCAGGAAGGCTGTAGCGCTAAGGCGGGAAAGCCAGAGGTCTTTTACTTCGGGTGCGAGGTGGAATTTAGCGTGTAGGACGCGCGCTGCTACGGGTAGGATAATCAGCAGTAGGATGAGGTTGAATACCGCTCGATAGGACATCAACAGGCCAGCCTGTGAGAAACGTCGATTAGAGAAGGGGCAACATGGAAATCTACTGAAAGGGAATCGTCTATCGCACTTACTTGGGACAAGGGCAAGTCGAACCGTTGCGAGACATATTGCAGGAAGAACGGCTGCGATGTTCGATCCATGTTGGACGTGAGGGATACCATCACTAAGGCGAACATTTCTTTTGATATGCACGTCCGTCCAGGGTGATTCTTCCAGCTCTGAAGGCTCGTCTTTGCTTGCGATAATATACTACTTCCTTCAGATGATGCGACCGCTTCTCCGTCAGACTCGTAGGAGTCCTCTACACCAGCCTCATTCTCCGTCCGTTCCGGTATGCTCTTTGTTTCCGGAAGCTTGATGAGTGCCAGCATGGTGCCCAGAATCAGTATGACAAGGGCGATATTCACCGGTACCCAGGGGTCATATCGCATCAATACAGAAGCTGCGGGCGTGGTCACAATTTCCGCGACGAGCACGGCGGCATAGGTCAGCAGGAAAGTAGCTGCCCTGTAGGTAAATGGTATCAGTAGTGACGAAGGTCAACCGACAAAATCAAACACAACCATACCGTTGCTCAGGGGCTGTCACATCAGCGATAATCGCATAGATCAGAGATCCCGCAACCAAGTTGCCGCCGCCGAGCAGCAGCGACAGAGACGAGAACCAGCTCAGACGCAAGGGGAGGAAGTCCGACCACCAACCTATTGCTGCGTATTAGAAAAGTATACCTGTGTCTTGGTGGGAGACGACCCGCATACAAATCGCTTGAATCCAGATACGTGCCACTGTCAGGCCGCTCATAGCAAGCAGAAGCACGCGCTTCTTTCCATACTTGTCGGCTAAGAGACCAAAGGGTACCGCCACGAGAATACCTAGTGACATTTGGTCAGTTCGCCAAGATATCTAAGGACCCGGGGCTAGTTGATCTATACTGGCGAGGCAATCAAAGAGCTGCTGATATCCTCTGATCGCCGCCAGCTCGCTTTGGACTGGCTCAATTTTGCAGCTGCGTTCGGAGGTCGGTTGGGTGCCTGGTTGATCGTAGTAATTCCTGCAGACGATCGACTCCATGATCTTCGTCATGGGCGTCTGCTGCAAAAAGTTACTTCCCTCGGTGAGAAACAAGAAAATGAACAGGATGGCGATCGATTGTTTTGAGGGTTCACGTCCATTTCCTAAGAGGGCGACGCGTTCATGTTCATGATGTTCATGATTTCCTCCCTCCATGCCAGGCTGTCTCTCTTTCGCTTTAGGTCGATATTTCGATTTAGATTGTAATGTGGAAATTCAATATAGAAGAAAAAAGACAGGGGGAGATCTTCTAACAACAAAGAGGATCGAGAAACGCGACTGGAATGCACACATCCCTCGTCCGTTGTGGGTACGACCCAATAATCTAGTACAGCACCTGTGAGAAATTAATCCGTCAACACACTAGTTGAAACCCACTCGGACGAGCTGATATCTTCTGGTATTAGAGAGAGACTGGCACTGGCCGACGTGTCAATTTCTGACTGGTTGTTTGGTACGCCCGAGACTCTACAAATGAGAATTAATTCAGTGGTCGATAAAAGACACCAGACCAGCTACTTATGAGTTCACATCGGGCACCATTCTTGAGGCGCCACTCTTAGCCTTTCTCCGATAGAACGAGTCAAAAAAAAAAAAAAAGAAGGACCTTTGGAAATGAATGGACCTCCGTTCAGTCGGCGGGTACGGAGACGGAGCTATGAAATTCGATCCAGTCTCGTGAAGATATATCTGTTACTTCTCCCAGTTTGCCCTACTCGGACGAAAGAAAAGCAGGAAAATTTCCTACATCCTCTCCCCTTTAGCCTTGCTCTTCGTCTAAAGCATTACCAATGAGGGTTTGCGTCCTGCAGTCGGCCTACACCAGTCCTCATCCCACGGAGGATTATCCAGCCCAGGATCCGGGCAAATTCACCGACCAGCATACATTCGATCATGTATGGATCCATAAAAAGACAGCGAAGGAGCAGATTGACGAGACCATTGCCAAAAACTATGACTTCTACTTCAATTTCATGTGGGGTCAGCATGAAGATGACTTAGCGGGCATTGATGCATGCAAGTATTTTGAGAGCTTTGGTCTCCCTTCCATCGGTCAACGAAGCGAAGTGCTGGAGCGGTCCAAGAATGACTTCTACAAGACAGCGCGCGCGCTTGGCCGTCCCCGGGTCCCTGGGACGTCCAAATATCCACTCTTTGTGAAGGCGGCTACCAGCTGCGCCAGCCAGTTCATCTACGACTGGTCGCTGTGTCGGAACCGCGACGAGCTGATCGACGGCCTGGCGAAGCTCAAAGAGGCTTTGGCCTCGGGCCGGGCCATTGCCGGTCGGTCCGACGAAGCGTCGCCCACGGCTCCCGTCGTCGATGGCATCCCGATCCCCGATGATATCGTCGTTCAAGAATACATTCGCGGATGGGATCACTCGGTGGTTGTGATTGAGGTTGGCGGCGTCCCCGTGCCCCTGGCACCGGAACGATACGTCTACCCAAAGGGCTTCAAGCCCTACGATGAATTCCTAACCTTGGATATGAAGTTCCACAAAGAGACGAACGTCGAGCTGCTCCGCTATGCCGATGACCCTGTACTCTTCAGCCAGCTCCAGGAACTCGCCATAGAGGCGTGGCACACCAACAACATGACCGGTCAAAGCTGGGGCAATGTCGACATCCGTGTCCCGGCCCCGGGCGCCGGCGAGCCCACGGTTCTCGAAGTAAACCCCATGCCCGCGGTCTTCCTACCGCCCAGCCATGAGTTTGAAGATATCGCCATCCGGGAATGCTTCCCCGGCGGCAACCGCGCCCTGGTGAACACGCTGATAGCGAACTATTTCGTGCTGAACCACACTCGCGACCAGGATCAGAAACGGGTAGCCGACGTATACGACGTCGTCAGCGATAAATACGACGAGAACATCGCCAAGGTGACGCGACTCCATGAACTCTACGAGGAAGTACTCGCGCAAGTAGACCTGCACCAGGGAACGATCTTAGACCTAGGAGCCGGAACAGGTTTATTCGGCCGGGCACTCACCCAGAAAATGCAGCTCACACCACCCTCAGAATGTGATTCGATTCTAACTCCATCTTCCCTCCCCAGTCGTCCATTCTCTCTGACCGCGATTGAGCTTTCCAGCGGCATGGTTGACAAATGTCGCCAGACAGGTGTCTACGACATCGTCCATCATGGCTCGATGCAGAATGTCCTCCCCACTATCGGTCCATTTGATCATATTGTCAGTCTCTCGGCATTGTATTTCTTGCCTCCGGTGGATTTCTGCCTCGTCATGGTCCGGTCGTTCCAGCTGGCGCGCAAGTCCCTCGTGGTATGCGTTGATGAGCCGCCGGAGAGTTATATTGCCAAACTTGTGGAGATGGGCCCTCCCCATTCGTATATGGTGGGTTATAATCATGTAGAGGAGATGGAGAAGACCTTCTGCACACCGCCGCCCCCTGGATGGACCTTGACTGAAAGGTTCCAGCGGTCTGCTTGGAATTCCCCGGTCACCGGTACGGAGGTCTATGCAACGGTCTATTGCTTTGAGCGCAAGGGATGAGTCGGCGATAGCTTACTGGCAGAGCAGTGATTCGTCGGAATGAGTAGGGTTAATGTACTCCGTACGTCTAACGGAGGCAGAGTTAAGGGATACGATTATCATTATTCATAGCAGGCCGGGAGGCGAGTCTTCTCGGATACCATCCACGAATCCTTTGAAGAAATACTTTATTATTTTCTCCGAGTATACTCTGTCCAGTTGACGTACTTCTTCTTGAAGGCGGATCAATAATAACGATTGTTGACACAAGCCGCTTCACCTATATCTGGGTTCCGTTCCTTGCAAACTGAGGAATTGGGAGTGTCAGCAGCGAACCCTGGACGATGACCATTATATCGACTGTTGAAATATAACTACTGATATGCACCTGCCGTTATATTGTTCATATGTACTGTATATAACTTCGATCTAACAATATCATGCTACATATCCTCGCGCAGGAGGTTATTCAAGGGCTCTAATACGATTGAACTATAGAAGAGCATCAAATTTGATCATGCTGACCCTTCAGCAGATCTAAATCGTTCTAATATTCGATGATTCCGCCAACTGTTTGGAAAAAAAGCGCGACGGAACGCAGTCCCTCTTCGGGACTCTGAAGAGCCAGTCTCGGGATTCCTTGCGTTATACACGCGGGATCCATGATCAGCCTTGGATGTGTTGTACGCGTACCAGCACAATATAACGATCATCGTGAGCGGGACAGTAACAGCAGTATACAGTCGCCACAGGGGTGTGACCGCGACTGACTCGTCGGTGGTCGCGGTGGTGAAAATTCCAGATGCCATGAATGTCTGCCCACTTATTAGTGATAGCGATCAATATAGCTCGGGGAAGGAATCATTGTACTGCGACAAACGTTGCTGGCAGAAAGACCATGGTCAGAGCGGCAATCGCGTTCATGCTTGTACTGTCCCTTTTCATGCTGGCGGCTAGTCCGATGTTGTTTGCAGCATCCTGCTGGGTCACCAGGTTGTATACTAGATTCATTGTGGAGTTTTTTCGCTCCTTGTAGTTCTCGAACCAGCGTTGTTGCTTCTCCATGGAGTGTATGATGTAGGAAATTGTGTCCAGGGTCATCTGGCGGGAGAGTGGCTTGATTGACGCATGGAGGTATTCGGTCATATCCTTGATGTCCTTCGCGACAAAGAGGGCGACATCCGCATTGGCGATGTGCGAATCCGCATTTTGGGAGATAATTTGAAGTTGTTTTGTCAGGTTCCCCAGCTTCGAACGATCGCTCGTTTCCAAGCCTGCGAGGTGATCATCGACTTTATTAATCTGGACACCGTTAGCCTGGGGCCGCCGTCGTCCATGACGGATGCTCACCTGCTCCCATATGAATCGCTGAAACCGCTTGACATGGTATTTCGACGCTTCAAATGACAGGTAAGACAGCATGGCGTGGAGATCCAGAGGGCTGTCGGTCAGAACTTCCCCCATGCCGCTGTCACTCTTACTCTTCAGCGCGAGTGCCAGGAGTGATCGAAGCGCTCTGACGCTTGTGTCATTTTCTTTATGCGAAATGATATACACCGTCAAATCGCGTTGAACGTCATACCGCATGTAAGCCGAAAGGGGTGCGCCCTGAACTTGTAAATTCCATCGTGGATGTTGACAGTACAAGTCTGGATACTAATTAGACATATCTCCAGAACGGAGTTATCTCTCTTTCTTTGAAATCAACCCCAATTCTTACCGCATGCACTGATGGCACCATCGGACGTCCTTTCCCACCTTTTTTGTGGCGCCCAGTAATCCGGACGTCCTAGCATGTTCACCAAGAATGCTGGATTCAGCTTCAAGGAGTCAAAAAGAGCCTCCACACTGGCGCGGGTCAGATGAATAGCGTTGCCCCAGGAGGCATCGGCCATCGGTATTAACGGAATAAAACTTTCAGGGTCAACAGGGTTCGTTCGATAGACCAGGGCAGACATGGTAAATTCCTACAGCACTAACAGCCTCCGGTGTAATGGATGATCCAGCGACCTCACCCGACGAGTCGCTTCCTAGACATGTTCAGTTTCTAGAGAAATCCCACCCCGTCTCGGGAGGATTGGGATTTGGAAACTTACACCCAGAACACTTCCCAAGCTCTGTTCGTCCAGCTGCAGCCAGCCTAACCACGCTTTAGCGTTTGCCTTCCCGGTTGTTCTGGGTTTCAAATACCCCCCGTATCTCCCTCTATGCTAAAGCAGTCCACTTTCGTCTGGGACAGGAAGTTCCGGTCCCGGCTGAGATGCTCATGGAACTCGACCGCCATAAACAGTTCCTGGGGGGATTGCAATCTCGATAGCGGATATCGTGTCGGATCGAGATCAAAATCAAAGGAGAGCTCATCTACCGCCAGATCCGCGGCATTGGCATGGCGTTGAACCCAAGTGACGTCTAGCGACATCGGGCGTCTCGGTGGGTTCGTGGAGAAGAACTCCGCCTCCAGTTTCGAGCTGGCGATTTCATCTTCCAGTGACGCTGCGACGTTTCGTTCACGATCTGAAAACATATCTAATACGGGAGCAAACCCTCGACGGTAAGACGAAAAGGAAGCATTAGGGACTCTTGAGTCTTGATATCTGTTTCCAACGGTACAGGTTCGCCTTGGCCAGTTTGAGATCAAGGCGTATTTGCCTAAAAGCGCCCAGTCCAGCCTCTTTCTACGTGCCTCACTGTTATAGGTGGAAGGGGTTTATCTAACTAGTACCGATGAAGGTCACATGTAGAATTGCAGGACCGTCACTGCTGCAGGTTTTGGTCCTAAGCCTCGTCTGCAATGCTCGGGGCTGCGCTAGTCTGGGGCCAACCTTCACGAGGTTGGGTTCTCCGATAATGATCATGTTCGGTGATTAGTGGTCTCCTTTATTGCCACACTGATACTCGATTGCCCTTGTAATCATTAGCCGTCACGAAGATATAATAAGTAGACACTTGATTTTAGTCATTTAGGTATGGCGGTTAGCCTGTCGATCTGCCTGGCAGTGCGAGGGGACACGATGTCAGAAGCACAGCTACGCCTTCTTGGTTTCTACATACCCTGCAGGTCATGAATTGATGTTCTATTATCAGCGCTTTGTAAACTGTAAAGGAAATTTATATCGCTGATTCGTTATTAGTAGAAGACGTGCGTTTAAACGGTACGGATAGGGTTCAATAAACTCATCTATTATTATGAATTTTTGCTGAGCAAGACTGAACTTGGAATCAGGGATAAATTTCCCTTCCTGGTATGATGAATCGACAGTCCCTCAACTGGACAACCATTTGCCGGCCCAATATGGGAGATAAAAATCTCTATGGTATACGTTATAGTCTCATAAATTCCATCGTTACGTATCGTGAAGTGTCAACATGTAAAGACCTTTTTTACTCTTTCTTACACATACCTTAGACTGATATAGAGGGCCTGGTTGGAATAAACGTAGATTTAACCCAATGAGTATGGTAGGATTTGACATACCGACGATTCCATGAAGATTCTCAGACCTGCGGCGATCAAAGAGCTGTTGATTAACAAAAGATTATCGGATCCGAAAACTGCAACATCAACTTCTATCCCATCATTTCCACAGGTCGGTCAGGTATATCGATCATGAGAATGTACCCGGACATTCAAAACCAGCCGAGGTAAGTAACAGATCATCATCTCGAAGTATGTACTGTACATACATTTGGTATCATCACATCGGTACAAAGGCAACTTGATGACAGCGGCGCCTCCGGTTATTGTAGGGGTGTTTTAACCAGGCCAAATCAACCTGTATGTATGTACAATAAAAACGCTGGAATATCAAACACGCTATTCGCTAGAATCACAAAAGTCATTCATGCCGAACCTGGAAATAAATACCGTGGCCGCGGCATATCACCAATGGCAAATTCCTCCTTCACTGTCATCCGCCGCCCAAGTGCCAGACAGCCCGACAACTTGCAAATGACCGTCAGGGTGCTCGCCAACTTTGCTCAGAGCGGCAAAACTAGCCTCAGTGGGGGCATTACTCAGAAGGCGTCGAGCCCAGGCATCGAT
The DNA here is from genome assembly GCA_009193565.1 of Aspergillus coremiiformis. Classification (NCBI taxonomy): domain Eukaryota; kingdom Fungi; phylum Ascomycota; class Eurotiomycetes; order Eurotiales; family Aspergillaceae; genus Aspergillus; species Aspergillus coremiiformis. Next base: position 13,694 of record ML739147.1, on the reverse strand, counting down.
GGCGGGCTCGCCGGTCTCATCGCGGGCTTGTTTGAGGAATGGAATCAGAGCAGTGCCCCCGGTTCCTCGCAACTTTTTGTTCTTTCCGTCGCTATTGCGAGTGTTGGCCAAATTCGTGGCCGATGCATGCCTCCGGGGACTTGCCGATCGTGGCGCTCGCCCTTTGGCATCTCGTGACGGGATAATAATGTAACGGGACACCATCTGGATGTGCTTGTCTCGCAAGCTGCGGAGCATGGAAAGACAAGCGTCGTAGGCGATGCATAACGCTTTGTCCGACCGACGAGCTTCCACGTACTCTCGGATGTTGGCCACTGCGGTTACATGTTCCAGGAAACGACGGTGAGGTCCCGGCATATACGACTGCATCTCGCGGATGAAACCATGCCGAGCTGACCCGGTCACTCCATCTTTCCCATCCTTGTCGGTCCCGGAACGAGGCTCCCCGGTCGGTCGGTGTTCTACTCCCAGAGCAATATCCCAGAATTGAATCAAAGAGCTCTGGGCGTTGCTCCCGCCCCCGTACTGATGATACTCGGGATTTGCACTTCCATCGTCGTATAACAAACCACGGGGAAGACCAGCATCGGCCATATTTTTGCTGCCCGCAAGATAGGGCCGGATCCGGTGATAAAACACATAGGGGTCACAGTTCTCGTACATCCGCTCCAACAGGGTTCCGACTTCATCTATGGTCTCTGCGAGCTTTTGCAAAGATTCTGTTACAACCAAGCTGTTTCCAACCCGGGCTGCAGCGATTGCTTGTAGCGCCAGCGACAGCGAGGGCGCGCCACGCGCCTCGATGGCCACGGACACGAGGTAGAACCATTGTTCATCCAAAGAGCCGGTGAATGTGTTCAGACAGCTCAAGTTATGGAGGTCGTCCGCGGCTTCTTCCGGAAAGATCGATTTGTAATTCCACAGGCACACCCCTGCATATGTGGCCACTGGAGGAAGTTCTAAATGCTTACAGACCTCTAGCAGGGGGACGGTAATTTCAGGTGGTACTTTCTGTTCCGCTTTAGTGAGAATTGAAGGAAGAGGCTCTATGCATCACTCACTTCAGATGGGTTGCTACCGCCCCAAACATAGCCGTGAAGAATAAATCCTAGGACCACATAGGCCCTTCTCCACTCCCCTTCCGACTGGAGATACAATGTTGATAAGACCGGCATATGATCCACGACATCCCGGATCCTCCTACTAAGTAATAGTGATTGTAGATTGGAAACTGTCCACTCCCACTTTGCATAGTACGGATCTGGTAAAACGTCAAGGGGCGGCTCGGAGGGAAGAAAGCCACGGTCCGGCGAAATGCCGTAATCTGCCAGTGCTGGAACTGGGGGAAACATGATGATAATAATCGATGATGGATCACAATGGGGTGATTAGATGATCCCGACAGATCCGACAGATCCCGAGCAAGGTATCCCTATGATATATCGTCGATCAAACACTGGTCGCGTGACCACTTGGGTGGACGAAGCGACGGTCAAAACCAAGCCTCGGGCAGCGAGTAATCTCTAAAAGGAGGACGGATGAGATCAAATCAGGATTGCGACGGAGTCATCCCACCGGATACTGGACAATGGAGCAAGGAGGAGAACGGAAAGATAACCAAGGCAGCTGTGGAAACTCTAACTTCTCAGGGATGTAACGGATGTATGGATGTATGTATGTACAGTATGTGTTGGTGGAATGCCAGTCAAACCTGTGGGTGTGGCAACGAGGGGGGAAGAGGAACAGGAGGGAAAAAGGGAAGCAATGGCGAAAATTCCTCAAGGAAGTTTAAATGAACCAGCAAAAGACCATGGATGGAGGGAAGAAATGCACGGAAAAGAACCAGAATTAATCAGCAGGTGATCATGAGGTGCCACCGGATCTCCTGAAGCCGAGCTATAGGCCATAGGGAAATAATCCCCTCTTGTTACTGTTGCTTGAGAGGAAAGACTTTTGACGAAAGACCTGCTGGATGTGCAATAAAGGACATGGGAGGAAGTGGGCCAAACTGAACTATAGAGCACGGAATAAATGGGCAAGCATAATGTTGCCGCTCACAAACCAAGTGGTCTGGAAAGGCTGTTTGCTTCATTGGTTTGGGGACAGGAGATATGGTCCTGGTGGTCAGTAATGTTTGAAAGGAAGTTGGATTGAGTCTAGATGGATCTGGATAGCAGAACCAGATATCCTTGGTGTTGTAGCAATAATAAAGTACTGGAACGTGAACCTGATCTACAGAAGTATACACGATCTTTGATACCAGACCAGTGGAGCGTTTTGGGTGCAAGCGAAAGGGGTCTCCTGTCACGTGCACTAGTCTGAGTGCTAGAGAATGAACCGGAAACCCCTTCACAGGGGCTGTTGAGTGCGATTTCGGTTCCGCCGGAGACTGTTAAGCGAGACACTACCAAACACCACGCCTGTTCGCTCGCACCCACGCCACCCCATTAAGGTCTCCGGTGAACCCAACGGCATCGAATCATAGGCTGTTCCACTTGGGTTATCAATGCTTATTGCACCCCGGATAATACACTACTACGGAGTAGACTAACTGATTACTCATCTCCCGTTTACTACTCGAAACTTTCTAGAGGATTTTCAAAAAACATTAAAACGGTATCCGAACAGTACAAAAGGAAAAAGGTTAGACCATATAAAGTTATCAAGTCTACTCTATTGACTCTCTCGGATGGTGCCAATAAGCTCAATTGACTCCAAAACAATCCTCATTCTTTATACAAATTACTCAGAGATCGTTATCCATCCGTAGTGTTCTCCCATCCAACGCCATCCCATATCAGGAAATGTAATGAATATACCTACCTACCTACAAAGTACTAAGTGGAACCGCAACGATAAAACATCGAGAACGACAGACGCGATACAGTCGAATACCTGCTTTTGATGGTCCATTCCGGAATATTACAAATTAATGTTGGCTCCACTCGATTGTATTCAAATCGATACCCTCCTGCACCAACTCCCACAGAGGACTCAGCTCCCGCAGGAAGTGGACCCGGTCTCGGACGGCTTTGAGCACGTAGTCAATCTCGCTGTCCGTCGTAAATCGTCCGATGCCGAAACGAATACTACTATGGGCACTCTCGTCACTGCTACCTAGAGCACGGAGAACATAGCTGGGCTCTAGTGATGCAGAGGTACACGCACTACCAGACGACAGCGCAATATCTTTCAGGGCCATGAGAAGAGACTCCCCCTCAATGTATGCGAAAGAGACATTGACACATCCCGGGTAGTGATGTTTAGGGTCTCCATTGAGGTGGGTATGTTCCATGGACAGGAGTCCGTCCGTCAGGCGCTTCGACAATCGATCGACGTGCTTTGTGTCATACTGTCCCAATCCGTTAGCCATCACCGCTGACAGATAACCCATGGAAGGCAAATCAAACAATCGCCGACTCATCACCCCTGCTATGCACGTCATAAACCCATGGGAACACGCACGAGGCGTGCCGCTACTCCCACGAGGGTCTCAGAAAGCTATATGTGCAGCATATAATCATCGCCAATGCGGAAAAACATGAAAAGCAACAGAACGACCGAAAAGAGAAATGAGAACATACCTCCATATCCTGGGCGGCGATGCGGCAGGCCTCCCCAAATCCGACAACCAGATGAGGGGCCAGAGTGCCACTGCGAAGGCCTCGCTCCTGCCCGCCTCCGGTGATGATGGGCTCAAGACGAACCCGAGGTCTCCGTCTCACATAGCAAGCTCCGATACCCTTGGGACCGTAAATCTTATGGCTCGAAATCGACATCAAATCGATGTTCAATTTGTTCACATCTAAAGGAATCTTTCCCACGGCCTGGGCAGCGTCCGTGTGGAAGAAGATCTTTTTAGAACGGCAGAGCTTTCCAATCTGCTCCAGAGGTTGGATGACGCCGATCTCATTGTTAACCGCCATGATGCTAACCAGGGCGGTATCAGGACGAATGGCCGCCTCGAGGTCTTCCATCCGAATCAACCCATTGCTCTGCACGGGCAAGTATGTGACGTCGTAGCCATCGTCCTGAAGATGCCGACAGCTGTCGAGGACACACTTGTGCTCGGTCTGCGTGGTGATAATGTGCTTCTTCTTGCCAGTCCGACCGAAAAACCTCGCCACACCCTTAATACTCATGTTGTTGCTCTCTGTTGCACCGCTCGTGAAAATGATCTCCTTCGAGTCGGCGCCGATCAGCTTCGCAATGTACTCTCGAGATTGTTCGACCCCCTTTTCCGACTCCCAGCCGTAGGCATGCGTTCTCGAGTGAGGGTTGCCGTAGATGCCGGTCAAAAAGGGGAGCATAGCGTCCAGGACACGCGGATCGGTTGGTGTTGTCGCCTGCATATCAAGATAGATAGGTCGCGTACCTTGATCCATCACCGTCGCCTGCTTGAGAATGCCCGCCGACGGGCTCATCGCGGTATCACCGGACCCCCCCGAACTAGGGAGCTCGACCTTTCGAGGATGCAACCCGGTCTGTTTCATAAACTCTTTCTGGTCCTGTTTAATTGCGGTCTCTACTGAAACCTGTGCATTTCCAGCCTTGGTTTCCGAGACATAGGACCGTCTCGTCGGAGTGGCGAGCACGCGCTTGGGAAGAACGGAGGTGAAGGACCCATGCTGCGTCGAGGACAGTCGACGAGCGTAGGTGCGAGTTGCCTGTCTCAAGGCTGATTGGGTAACATTCGACATGATTCCTGTGAATCTGCAACTGTGCCCATATATGGTAGACAGTTGGTGTTTGATGTTGATGGACGGGGGGAGGGACGAGATGGGGAAAAACTTTGGGAACCGTTATATCATTGCCGAGCCCACTGCACTAGGCCCGATCGGATTTATCAGATACCCGACCTCCGAAGGGGGTTTCCCCTTTGGGAATCGGCATCGGGCTTTTTTTCCATTCCAACCATGTTGATAGTCAGCAATACGAGTTGAATGTTGATCAGCGCTTGTTCCATGATACACGGAAGAATCCCCGTCAAAAGCTTCCGTAGACAAGTGATACCGGACCTCATTGTGAAGAACATCTTTCTTTGCATTACACCTCATTCAACAAGAATTGAATTTGGGTGTCGATTCCTGCGGGGAATTCCCCAAACCCCCTTTTAAGTGGTTTGGCTAACACCGCGTACGGTCTGTACATGTACATACATACGGAAGGTAAAGGAAGGAGAAGGAAAAACCAGTTTGTCGCTCCGCCCTGTTTGTACGAGGCTCTAATCTTGGGATACTCTGGTGCCTAAAATTCCCAGGGACGAACCCCGAGATTTTATGCTCGGCATTGCTGATCCGCTGTGCCACAACTCTCAAGACTCAAGACGCAAGACTCAAAAAGAATCCTCTCTTTTTCAAAGAGAACAAGACTCCATACGAGTCTCTAAAAAGCGAGAAAAGATCCCTTTGAAATCATCTAAATTGAATGATGAATCGTTCACTTTTTTAGAGACATCCAAAATCCACCCTCAGCCATTTCTCCCTAATTATGTCATAGCACAGCCACAAACGAAACAGAAAGTCTAACCGTCACCGGCTCTCCGCCCTACAAGACTTTAAAGATTTAATAAATACCTACTTACTTCCCCCCCTCCCCCCCCCCCACCCACCACCTCCACCGCAGTACTTTTCTTCAACCCGTGCCTTTGCCTTTCACCCTTTGACCTATAGTGGACGGGATCACTCTTCTCTCTTACTACTCTCTTCAATCCATTTCTTCCCCCAGGGGTTCCGCTCGTTGCGACGGACGCCAACATGAGTTTGAAGGGCTTTCAGAAGAGCGTTGTCCGAGCGCCGCAGCAGTTCAAAGTCAAATTTAACATTGGTGAGCACACAAAGGATGCAGTTTACATCGATGCGGAGCGCCGTTTTCAAGAGCTTGAAACGGAGACCCGGAAACTACACGATGAATCGAAGAAATATTTCGGCGCCATTAATGGTACTGTGCAATCCTTCAACCCTCTTTAGCGCCCGCGCCAACCCAATCGGTGGATTTGCTAATGTAACCCCCCCGTAGGCATGTTGAATCACCAAATCGAGTTCTCCAAAGCCATGACAGAACTATACAAACCCATTTCCGGCCGCGCATCGGACCCCAGCTCCTATACGATCGAAGGGAACCCGGAAGGGATCCGGGCCTGTGAAGAGTATGAAGCGATTGTAGGGGAACTGCAGGAGTCTCTCGCGCCCGAATTGGAAATGATTGAAAGTCGCATCATCAGCCCGGCAGATCAGTTGCTGGAGGTGATCAAGGTGATCCGCAAGGTTTCCGTGAAACGAGACCATAAGAAGCTGGACTATGATCGGCATCGGAACTCCTTCAAGAAGCTGCAGGACAAGAAAGACAAGTCTCTCAAGGATGAAAAGGCGCTCTATAAAGCAGAAAACGATGTGGAACAGGCCACTCAGGAATACAACTACTATAACGACTTGCTCAAGGACGAGCTGCCAAAGCTGTTTGCTCTGGAGGCGGAATTCATTCGCCCGCTGTTCCAGTCGTTCTACTACATGCAACTCAACGTCTTCTACACTCTGCATGAGAAGATGCAAGGCATGAACATTGGCTACTTCGACCTCACGTTGGATGTGGAAGAAGCGTTTGAGAAGAAGCGTGGCGATGTGAAAGAACGCGCGGAGGAATTGGCAATCGTCCACTTCAAGACCAAAGGAATCCGTCCACAGAACTCGAAATTCAGTAAGGACAAGCTGGCAAATGAGCACAAGGGCTCCTTTGCCCCCCGGCCGAAGGATCCCGATGTTGTGGAAAACCCTCCCCCTCCTTATTCTGCTGCAACCAGCGGGAGCAGCAGCAGCTTCGTTGCGGCAGCCAAAGGGAAGCCGGCTCCTCCCCCGCCGAAGCCAAAGCCAGCCAGATTCGCTGCACCTGTGGAAACGGCCACCGCTCTGTATGATTATGAAGCACAAGCACACGGCGATCTCAGTTTCTCGGCGGGGGAAGTCATTGAGATTGTTCAACGAACGGACAACCAGAATGAATGGTGGTCCGGTCGTGTCAGCGGCAGGGAAGGCCAATTTCCCGGTAAGCTCTGGATCCTATCCTTGACTTGGTAGCAGTACACCGCGACTAACGATTAACAAAGCAAACTACGTTCAATTAAATTAGTCCTGCACCATATATCGCTTCGTATCGCGTTCTTTCGAATGTCGTTTTCTTGTAGCAGGAGTTTGCGGTGTAGCACTATCTCCCAGCTTACAATTCCGAACATGTCCTTCTAGTCGCGTCCTTTTTCTCAACGTCTTGCATTTTATCTATTGCGTTGCATAGAGCTGTTGCGTGGTGATCCTCGTTCGCATGTATATATTAATTTTTGGACATCATTCCTTCACCCAATCGACACATTGGAAGGATCAATTTTCTTTAGCCTAGTAGACACTTCTATAGCTCAGTCCATATTCATTTGAGTCCAAGATTCCACTTCAGCACCGTATGCTCGACTGCCAAAATTCTGAACGACTACAGAACGTAAACCAACTTGAACCTGAAGATATTAGTACCCTGATGTTAGCAAAGTGCCCTCTAGATGATGCTTCCAATGTATTATAGTATAACTAGACGGTAGGTATCTTGGACCAAAAAGTTCTTGCTCTATAAGAAAGTAGGAAAAGGACTATTCCTATTATTAACAGGTAATTTGACGTATAAAAGCCAAACTACGAACACAAAATACGATACGGAGTACCTATCCAAGAAAGAGAAAGATATGCATGTATGTACATACAATACAGTACAGTACATACAGTACAGTACATACAATCAACATGACGAACTCCTGCTTATCAGCCGCAAATCATCCTATCAGTACTATCATTCGTTTCGCAATGCATATCAAAGTCTGCCTCGTTCCAAAAGTTTTTCGTCTCCTTCGTTTCAAGCGTCAATAATAGCCCCAATTTTTGATCAGGACCAAAATTCTTCAGGTCCCCGAGGAACTCGAAAAGCGCATCTACGACACGGTCGATCCCACCGTTTGCCCCCTAGTCTATGTTAATACAGCCATGTCAACTGAGTTCTAACTACTCCGTATACATACTGACATATTTCCTTTTAATTCAGAGCGGTGGTCAGGGGTACCGATTTGGAATGCGGCGTAAAAGCACCATGAATAGCGACCACCGTTTTGGGAATCTTCGTGTTTTCGGCCAAAATCTTTCATTTCTCGCAAAAGTTTCCTGATGTCCCGTGCGATTCCTCCATCGTTGTTGTAAACTGTTTCCAAATCAGTGGTCATTTGGGATTCCAGGGTATCTTGGTGTTCGACCTCCAAAGTATTTCCAACCCGTATCACTGATCTCTTTTTTGAACGTCCTGAACGAGGTCACCATTCTGTCAAGTTTCTTTTATTGAACAAGTGAGCTAGAGTAGCTAAGAAAAACGAGTAGGGCTAAACTATTCCTATGAGAACAAATATAAACAAAGAGGATTATGGACAGAAAGGAACCGGACCTTTCTATATTCCAGGCACGAGACCAAGGGAGGGAAACAGCCGGTGCCATTCCATTGAGTTTGGGTGTTTTGTCCCTTCTGGATTGTCTATGTTCCAGTGAATACTAAGCTAACGGCAGGATCTCAGGATTCATTGAGAATGCATGGTCTGCAACACCGAATCAGTACTGGAAACAAAGAACAAAGAAGGAACCGGCAGTCACCTACGTGATAATCGCCATAATCCTCTTGCGAAATGCCTCTTGGTCCTCCGCTTCCATCCAGTCCTTGTATTCAAAACTGGCTGGGAACCATTTCTCCGCCTCGATATAGGACGATTGCGGAGAGTTTGCCGCCATCACTCGGAAAATATCCTTCATATTCTGGTACGGGCGAAGGCTAGAGCCGTATTCCTCGTCCAGATCGCAAAGTTCCACACAATGAAGAATTAATGCCGCAAGACCTGACGCTACTGCGGTTGCAAAAGAGCTTCCCATGACCATCTCTGAACTTGCATTTGCATGGTCCTCTCCGTTTTGTGGAGCGTTGGTTGCACTGCTTCCTCCAGGAAAGAGGAATTCGAACCCCTGGGAAAGACCATCCGATAATCCACTGCGTCTCGCCGCTCCGATCCGGAAAACGCCTGGGATCTTGCCTGGAAACGAGATTCCAGACTGGTTGAAACCTTGATCATTTACCGAGGCAAACGTGAGTATCTTCTCGTTGTGAGCCTTTTCAATGACGTCGGTTAGCTTTCTAGCCTCTACATAATCGAGCTTCGAAAACGCCCAGCTCATTGATATTATATCTACCCCAATCGCAGTGGCCCATGAAATGGTCTAGTGGGCAGTCCCGGTAATTAGCAGTATCCATTTTCCTGTCATTTTCTTTTCAACTTACCTTGATTGCTGATTCCACAGTAGGCTCTCCGCTGACCCCCTGGTCCAACCGCGCGATGTAAAGCTTGACGTTCGGGCATAATCGTCGGATAGTTTTCGCCATCAAGGTACCATCACCACAGTCGTTATCCTGGAAATGCTATATACTGTTTGTTCCCCCGCTGCTTACTCTGGTATACTCATCTATAAGTACTAAGCCATATCAGTACTCCTTGCCCTCTTCTATACTCACAATAACAAATAACCATACCAGTACTGGTAGGATCGAGATCTACCCTTTCTCTTTGCCATTGAACTAACAAAAAGCAGCACAATGTGTTGGAAGAGATTGAAAACGCTTGCCAGATTTCCTGACTGCCCCGGCAAAGGAGGAGATGGTTGTGAGGGATACGACCCCAAGGAGGACCACATCCAGTGGTGCCTGGAGGCTGTTCAAAGAGGTACCATGTGCGATCCTGTCACGTCGACATCGCAAGGAAGCTGTATCAAGCGTGGAAAACCCTGCGATAAACATGCGAAATAATCATTTTGTCGTGGTAGCGGGATAAGGTATTGGGAATATGTTGTACGGCAATGGGAAGAGAAGAGAGAGGGAGAGGACTAGGCCCGGGGACTGGCTATGATGACTTGGTGAATCGCGAAATGGCACGTGATATTTGATCACCACAACACAGGGGCAGCATGACCTGTGGACAGCCAGGGGCCATGTCACGTGACACCAACACTGTATTTAAAGGTTAGCCAGAACGGGCTTATAGCTTAGCGGTGTTAGGATTTAGGTCAGCAGTGCTAGAACTTTTTGTCAAGATTCTCTATCATTACTAAGCTTTTATACTAGTTTAAATTAAGTAAAGATTAGTAATAGTAGAAAATCTCTTAGTAAAGCTTAATAATAATAAAGAATTAATTAATAAAGCTTAACAGTAATAAAGCTTTTTATAAATCTTTATTATTTATAAGTATTGTATAAATTTTTATCAATATTATTAATTTTCATTGATTTTCTATGAATAAAAAATTTAAAAAAATTTTAAAAAAATATAAATATATTTATTTATCAATTATCTTTATTATATATATTTTTTTAAATTTTTTATTAATTTTTCACTATTTAAAAAAAATATAATATTTTAATATTCTTTACTAATTATGTTTTTACTATAGCTAATTTTTACTTAGTGTTAAAGCTTAGTAATAGTAAAGAAATCCTTAACAGAGCTTAATAATAGTAGAGAATATTTCTAAAAAGCTTAACAGTGCTTGAGAAATATAAAGAAATAGCACTAGCTCTACCACCGCTGAACTTTTCAGGGGAATTCTCTACCATCGCTGACCTTTCAAAAAAAAATCTCTACCACCGCTGAGCTTTAACACTAGTCTAAATCATGTAACAGTCTGTGATAATAAAAAATTGATTAGTAAAGAACATTAAATATTAATATTAAAAAAAATAATAATAAAAATTTATAAAAATTTTAAAAAAATTATAAATATATTTTGTAATTAATTTTTTTTATTATATATATTTTTAAAAATTTTCTATAATTCTTTATCTTGATAAAATTAATAAAAATGAATAATATTGATAAAATATTTATATTAAGCTTATTAATAGTGAAAAGTTCTATCACTGTTAAGCTTTATTAATTAATTCTCTACTACCATTGAGTTGAGCTCTGCCAAGAGATTTTCTACTACCGTTAATCTTTACTTAATTTAGACTAGTATAAAAGCTCAGCGGTATTAAAGAATCTTGGTAAAAAGTTCTAGCACCGCTGACCTAAATCCTAACACCGCTGAGCTGTAAGCCCCTGAGCTGTAAGCCCGTGTCCCTAGCCAGAACCCATGCTCTTTGGTTCATATTCATCTCAATCCAACCTTGAGCCTTCATTTCCATAATTTACAACCAGCTATTATGAACTCTCCTTTTCTTGACCTACAAGGCCAATCTATTCCCCAAGACCATGTTATTGGATCAGGAGGCTCCGCACTAATCCTGCTCCAAAATGACGTGGCTGTCAAAACTCCGTTACGATATCTTTGGAGTTCGGATTTGGATGTGAGAAGGAACCACCAGAGCTTACAGCACGAACAAGCGGTTTATCGTCGCCTCCAAAGCATCCCAGACAAACGTTCCGATGGTATTGTCCGTTGTATTGAGACCACCAGTGACACTACAAAATTGACATATATGGTGAATGGTGATCTACGGACATATCTAAGCCATTCGCGGGTATCTCATCAAACCCAACTTGCATGGTTCCGTGACTTAGCTCGCACGCTCAGTTTTATCCACGAACGACGTATACTTGTCGCCGATATTGCCAGCCGCAACTTTTTACTTGATTCTCAACTTTCGATAAAATTCTGTGATTTCTCAGAGGCATCTTTACTCCCATTGGACTCAGATATGAGTCTAGTGGATGATAACGGATTCACCACTCAAATTGATATCGGACTTCTTGCCGCAGTTATGTATGAGGTCATAACAGGTACAACGTGTGAGGTTGATCTATTCAAAGATGACGCTCGCTATGACGGTCGAGCATACTGGCCAGAAAGGAAGACATTCCCAGCAACAGATGATATTTGGCTTGGCAATATTATTGAACGTTGTTGGGATGGAACATTCCGATCGGCCGACAGTCTTCTCCAAGCTCTTGACTCTCCTTGCTTGCCTTCGAGCATTCTGGACAGAGCACTCAGTCTCTTTCACTGTCATACTAAACGTTATGGTGCTATCACAATAACTGGCACTCTTGGATTGGTTGCGCTCGCACTGTTTGGAAAAACTGTTTTTTCCAAGTTATGGATTTCCCGCTAATTTCTTCGCTGCGCCATCTTGCTGCAGGACCCATACGTTTCTTTAGGGACACAGCTCAGCGGTGTTAGGATTTAGGTCAGCGGTGCTAGAACTTTTTACCAAGATTCTCTAATACTATTAAGCTTTTATACTAGTCTAAATTGAGTGAAGGTCAGCAGTGGTAGAAAATCTCTTAGTAAAGCTTAACAGTGATAGAACTTTTCATAAATCTTTATTATTTATAAGTGTTGTATAAATATTTTATTAATATTATTCATTTTTATTGATTTTATAGCGATAAAGAATTATAGAAAATTTTAAAAAATATATTTATAATTTTTTTAAAATTTTTATAAATTTTTATTATTATTGTTTCTTAATATTAATATTTAATATTCTTTACTAAGTAATTTTTTATTATTGTTAATCTGTATGTGATTTAGACTAGTGTTAAAGCTTAGTAATGATAGAGATTTTTTTTAAAAGGCTCAGCGATGGTAGAGAAATGGCGCTAGCTCTACCACCGCCAAGGGTTTCGCCGTTCCGGGGTTCTAGCACCGCTGACCTAAATCCTAACACTGCTAAGCTGTAAGCCCTTGTTTCTTTTCCCACTTGTCACACATGTGGCCATGACTTTTTTTTTTTTTTCTTTTTCAAACAAAACAACAACAACAGTTCCTTATGCTGTTTCGAAGATGTCAATTCCTTTCTTCAATTATATCGGACTCGGGATCCTGCCCTGGGTCCCGCGCCCCAGTCCTCTCCCTCTCACCCTCGCTGCAGAGCTCTCTCTTCTCTCCTTACGCACCTCAGACCCTGCATGCTCGCAGCTTTCTTCCTTTTTTACAGCCAGTAAAAAGCGATTTTCCTAGGTCTCTCCAGCTCTTTTCTACCTCATCCAACCACCATAATTAAACAAAAAACCTTTATAAATCTAATTATTTAATTAGAAAATATAATAGAATTAAGCACTCTTAAGCAGCTTTTATGATTTGTTTTACTTTCCTAATGATATAAGACCTAGTAACAAGATTCAATATTAACAATCAAAACCATCTATCTACTCTATTATATGACAACTATATTTTCACAGATATACTGATATTTATACCTGCTATTCTATATTCTATATCTTACCCTGATAACTTTACTTCTAATCCCTATAGCTCTATCTTTGATTTCTATCTATATATCTAGTCTTTATAATGTGATTCCACCCTGATAATTCAGTCATCTGCCCGCTGAGCTAAAAGGTCAACGAAATGACTTGATGATATCAAGTTGTTGTTGTTATTATTATATTCTTTAATATCTATATAGAGAACTAGTACTTACTAGTATCCCTATAATCTTCTAAGAAGTATAGAGATATATCTAGCTATAGAGTTTATATATACTTAAATAATAATAAAAAACTATAAGAATAATTCTAGTATTTATAATAAAGATATTTTTTAATTATATATTTCTCTAATTTATAAAGTACTTATAAAGATATTAGATTAAATAATAATATATATAAAATTTTTTAAAACTAAAATTAAAAA